>CAJVGC010000589.1:3367314-3507730 GCA_910822075.1 Senecio squalidus
GTCAGTTCCCATCCTTCCTACCGCACCTCACAGATACCACCCTCACGTCGTTTCCAGACGGACTCCACCTACTCCCGACAGTACTGTCGTCAGAAGAGACTACCATGATGTGGCCGTAGTTACTACTACACCTACCACCACACCCATTCCTACTACTACTACTACTACTCCCATCACCACTCCCATACCCACCACCACCACTACACCTCAGCAGGACCACGACTACCAATATCAGATTGGATACTTCTACCCTCCAAACTTGGAGGCAGGCGGAGAGAGTACCCAATACATACGAGATAGGGGAGTCATCTACTGCCCCCGGTCCAATCCCGATTTCTTCCATTCTGGTAGCCAGACTAGCGCGCTTAGAGAGAGAGCAGAGGATGCTTGAGCAGGATTTCGGGAGTTATAACTCTTGGAACACTGCTAACATCAGACAGAGCTTCGACATGGTTCGACATGACGCATCCTTAGCGGAGCGGGCAGCAGAGGCTACACATGCGCGTGTCATGCATACACGTGGCGACTTAGCCACTCTGACATCTCGTCTTGAGTCATCAGAGAGGCACATTGCCGAGTTAGAGGAGATGGTTCGGCGACTGAGTGGTGCATCTACCAGCACGAGACCTGGTCATCCACCTAGATAGGATAGTAGCATTTTAAACCTTCCATGACAGGTTGTGTCTGGGTTATTTCCTTTTGTACTTGAACTAAAATGGGTGTTCTATAAACCCATTCTTTTGTTGTATTTCCTTCAAAATCAATGTATTCAAGTTATGTAAATGAAATATTGGTTTTAATCTACTTATTCTATTGTATGACTTGTGTTTGGTATGATTGCATATTTATTACTGCTTATATGTCGTGTATGTGTGGTTGATGCTATGTTTGGTTTTTTTTTTTTTTTTTTTTTTTATTTGTTTTGAAGAATTATGTCGCCAAAGAGGAACACAAGGACCACCAGGAACTCACGAAACCCAAACCCTGATGACACGGAAGCTATCATAGCTCAACGAGTAGCAGACGCTATTGCTGCGTATGTAGCTAACCAAGCAAGCACCAATGGTGGGGCGGGAACCAGCAATACAGCTGGAGTGGACGAGAACGCCCATCGTGGTTGTTCTTACAAGGAATTCATGAACTGCAAACCCCAGTACTTCAATGGTACAGAGGGAGCTGTCGGACTTCTCCGATGGTTTGAGAAGCTAGAATCCGTATTCCGCATTTGTAACTGCAATGAAGCCAATAAGGTCAATTATGCTACTTGCACCCTCCAAAACAATTCTCTAACATGGTGGAATGCCTACGCTCAAACTGTAGGGATTGATGCGGCATATTTATTGCCATGGGAGGACCTGAAGCAAATGATGAAGGAGGAATACTGCCCCAGAAATGAGATCCAAAAATTGGAATCCGAATTTTGGAATTTGTCAGTGAAGGGAGATGACATAACTGGTTATACCACCCGTTTCCAAGAGTTATCCCTACTGTGCCCAGGAATGGTAACCCCGGAATACAAAAAGGTTGAAAGGTACATCTGGGGATTACCACCCCAAATTCAGGGAAATGTTACTTCCTCCGAGCCGGAAAACAGCCAGGGAGCCATCCGCATGGCGCATAGCTTGATGGACCAGTTTGTTCGTCGAGGTTCATCTGAAAAGAAATCATCTGATAACAAACGGAAATGGGAGGATACTTCCGGGAAAAGCTACAATCAACAACCCACCAAGAAGCCTGAAACAACAAAGGCTTACACGGCTGCCCCTGGTAACTATTAGGGAAACAAACCACTTTGCAACCGATGCAAGCTCCATCATACAGGCCAGTGTACTGTGGTTTGCAAAAACTGTAACAAGACGGGCCACCAAACCAAAGATTGTAGGAAAGTTGCCCCTGTAGCTAATGTGAAGGTTCCTAACGTCTGCTTTAAATGCGGAGAACCGGGACACTTCAAAAAGGACTGCCCTCAACTAGAAAACCAAGACAACAATGGCAGAGCTCAGGGCAGGGCGTTTTTGATTAGAGCAGGAGAAGAACAACCAGGCCCGAACGTCGTGACGGGTACGTTTCTCCTCAATAATCAACACGCAACTGTTTTATTTGATACTGGTGCTGATAGGAGCTTTGTATCTACGAAATTTAAAACTTTGATCAATAATGCCCCAACTACCTTAGAAGCTAAGTATACAATAGAATTAGCAAACGGGAAATTGGTGACTACAAATAGTATCATTCGAGGTTGTACCTTAACCTTAGCTGACCACCCATTCAATATCGACCTAATACCTATTCAACTCGGAAGTTTCGACATAGTAATAGGAATGGATTGGCTATCTCTAAATCACGCCGAAATCATATGTAACGAGAAGATTGTCCGTATTCTCCGCACCGACGGGAAAACTCTCTTGATCAAGGGAGATGAGAGCCGATCAAAGTTAAGCATCATATCCAACTTAAAAACGCTAAAGTACTTACAGAAGGGATGTGACGCCTATTTGGCTTACATGACGGAGACGGAAACGAAGGAGAAAAAACTAAACGACGTACCGATTGTTCGAGAATTTCCCGAAGTCTTCCCAGAAGACTTACCCGGACTTCCACCTCCAAGACAAGTCCAATTTCACATCGATTTAGTGCCAGGATCCGCACCAGTGGCTCGAGCACCATATCGACTCGCTTCATCCGAAATGGAAGAGTTATCCAACCAACTCCAAGAGTTACTAGATCGAGGATTCATTCGTCCAAGTTCCTCACCCTGGGGAGCACCAGTTCTTTTTGTCAAAAAGAAGGATGGATCCTTCAGGATGTGTATCGACTATAGAGAACTGAACAAGCTAACCGTGAAGAATCGTTATCCACTTCCAAGGATTGACGATCTTTTCGATCAGCTTCAAGGATCAAGTATCTACTCCAAAATTGACCTACGGTCAGGTTATCACCAACTTAGAGTACGAGAAGAAGATGTTCAGAAAACCGCATTTAGAACTCGCTATGGTCACTACGAATTCCAGGTTATGCCTTTCGGTTTGACCAACGCACCGGCGGTATTCATGGATCTTATGAATCGGGTGTGTAAACCGTACCTAGATAAGTTTGTGATCGTATTCATTGACGACATCTTGATATATTCGAAAAATAAGAAAGAACATGAAGAACATTTGAGATTAATCCTCGAATTACAGAAAAAGGAGGAATTGTACGCAAAATTCTCTAAGTGTGAATTTTGGATCGAGAAGGTTCAATTCCTTGGCCACGTTATCGACAGTCAAGGCATCCACGTAGACCCAGCAAAAATTGAATCCATTAAGGATTGGGCTGTCCCTAGAACCGCAACGGAAATACGCCAATTCTTAGGTCTTGCCGGTTATTACCGACGCTTCATTGAAAATTTCTCCAAGATAGCTAAATCCTTGACGAAGTTGACGCAGAAAACTGAGAAGTTCGTTTGGGGTGAAGAACAAGAGTCGGCATTCCAATTATTGAAGCATAAGCTTTGTTGTTCACCGATTCTATCATTGCCCGAGGGAACAGAGGATTTCGTGGTATATTGCGACGCATCACACAAAGGATTAGGTTGTGTGTTAATGCAAAGGGAAAAGGTTATCGCCTACGATTCACGACAGCTCAAAATTCACGAAGAAAACTACACAACACATGACTTAGAGTTAGGAGCTGTAGTGTTCGCACTCAAGATCTGGAGACACTATTTATACGGCACTAAGTGTACAGTGTTCACAGATCACAAAAGTCTGCAACACATTCTTGATCAAAAAGAATTGAACATGAGGCAGCGTCGTTGGATCGAACTACTTAGTGATTACGATTGTGACATCCGTTACCATCCTGGAAAAGCCAACGTAGTGGCAGACGCTTTAAGCCGAAAGGAGCGAGCTAAACCATTACGAGTTCGAGCTTTGGTTATGACGATTCAATCGAATCTACCCACACAAATCCGCGATGCTCGAATCGAAGCACTTAAAGATGAAAATGTAAAGGACGAAAACCTGCGAGGTATGGACAAATCATTTAAAACCAAAAGTAATGGAACCAAATGTTTTGAAGACAGAAGTTGGTTGCCCCACTTTGGAGGACTAAGGGAGTTGATCATGAAAGAATCGCACAACTCCAAGTACTCCATACATCCTGGATCAGACAAAATGTACCAAGACCTTAAAATGCTATACTGGTGGCCAAATATGAAATCTGAGATTGCTACTTTTGTGAGCAAATGTTTAACGTGCTCAAAAGTGAAGGTTGAATACCAAAAACCTTCTGGGTTATTGATACAACCCGAGATACCTCAATGGAAATGGGAAGGAATAGCAATGGACTTCATCACGAAGCTACCCAAAACCCCGCATGGTTACGACACTATCTGGGTAATAGTTGACCGACTAACAAAGTCCGCGCATTTTCTACCCATCAAAGAGACTGACAAAATGGAAAAATTAACACGGTTATACCTTAAGGAAGTCGTCTCTAGGCATGGGGTTCCTGTTTCGATCATATCTGATAGAGATAGTCGTTTCACATCTAGATTCTGGCAATCATTGCAAAAGGCTCTAGGAACGCGTCTGGATATGAGCACTGCATATCACCCACAAACCGACGGCCAAAGTGAAAGAACAATCCAAACATTGGAGGATATGTTAAGAGCATGTGTCATCGATTTTGGAAAGCGATGGGATTTACACTTGCCCTTAGCAGAATTCTCCTACAACAACAGTTATCACACCAGCATCAAGGCTGCACCATTTGAGGCACTTTACGGACGAAAGTGCCGATCACCCGTATTTTGGATCGAAGTTGGGGATAGCCAACTTATTGGTCCAGATATTCTTCACGAGACCACAGAAAAGATCGTGAGCATTCAGGAGAGACTCCGAACGGCGCACAGCCGACAGAAGAGTTACGCAGACCGAATGTGACAACCGTCCTATTCCAGATGAAAACCGCATTCTCTAGCGTTGACTCAACTTTAAATTGATCTTATTGTACTTGTCTCGCAAACTCGAGTGTGTCGGAATCGAAATCGGAATCACAAAATGAATCCTAATACCAAGAAAACCTCTAGTGAACTTGCCCAAGTTCCTATTTAAAATAACCGGAAACTTTTAGCTAACGAAAACGCTTAACAATGGAACGAACGGAAAAACGAAAAAGACGAAAACCTGCCCTTGGCTGCGCCGCGGTGAACCCAGCGCGCCGCGGTGGAAGGCGCAGACAGCCATTTTTTTTGTAACTTTAAAACTTAAACAAACGGACCCAAAACCCGAGCCCAACACTTTGGCTCCGGGTTAAACACATTAAAATCCTTCTAAGGGTCCAGTGACTCTATTTTGAATCACATATAACACCAACTTAAACTCATTACATACACACACACTCATATCAAATACTCTCTAGCTCTCTCTCTCTCTAACTTGAAGTTCCAACAAACACCCACTCAATTCCTCTTCATTTACAGTAAATTTCACCATCAAAACTCAGAAAATCAACCACATAAACATACACAAATCGTTCATCAAGTGAAGAGGAAGAAAGGGTTGCACACTAAAAGTTCATTTACTAAGCTTTTTGGGTCAAGATCATCTAGGGTTCACTCCAATCATCTTCAAACCACTTTAATCTCGGTAAAAATCCTTCTAATCTACTGTCTTTACAACATATACTCATTGCATGTATCATCTAACACCTAAAAATGAGTTTGTATGGAGATTTTGGGTCATTTATGAACAAAAACGGGTTTTTACAAATTGGATGGTTAGATCTATAGATTTGTGGTTAAAAACACTAAATAAACCATAAGACATCAATTATCTAAGTTTATAACTGGTTGCATGTCAAAATCCAACCTAAAAACATCAAATTTCTTCAAAAACGAGTTTTGGTCTAAGCTGACTGTCACATGACCGCGGGGCGGTCATGTGACCGCGAGGCGGTCGTGACTCATGACCGCGGGGCGGTCGTCCCACCGCGGGGCGGTCGTGCAGCAGACAGGTCACACCAAAATCTGATTTTAACCCGTTTTGAATCGTAACACTAAACCGGTCATTTAAACATATGTTCAAAAACTGAAGTTAACAACTATAATCAGTAGTGGACCAAACTAATAATCATTCAATCTTGGTATTATGATAGGATTCCCGTGATTCCGGTCCGTCTCGATTACTCTCCGCACGCGTAGCTCATCTTTGCAAACCGTGAGTTACATCCCCACTCTTTTACTGTTTTTATACATCTTTTGGGGGAAGCATGAGAACGAACTGTTTTACAAACTTATAAACCGATTATTGAACTTACGAACTGTCTTACGAACTTATAAACCGATTTATGAAACTTACATGCGTATGCTTATATTTGCCACACTCGGCACTATTATAAATTAAATGATTGCTTGTATGTTCTTTTACAATCAATAGACTTTATACGCATATATGTATTTTATATTTTCAAATGGTCGCGCTGTATACTCTTGAACTTAATGATCAATCGTACGTCCTATAAATGCCATGATTTTGCCTTCTTCTATCGTCTCTTGATAAGAACATAGCTAGAAGTAAGTGTCTACCATGAAAATAATGCCCGGACTCTTTACACACTATTAGCTTTGCTAAGCCGCTTAGTGTATGGATACTGAAACTTAGGTTATGAATATCCCTTCGTTCGGCGTTAAATCTAAGTACATATTACTCGATCGTCTTTTGGCCTTAACCCAAGTACACATTACGCGACCGTCTCTCGGAGTTCACCTAAGTACACATTATCAACTCGTTCAACATCTCGTATGATAATACGAGAGAAGGACCTCTCGGTCAACTCGTACAACATCTCGTATGATAATACGAGAGAAGGACCTCTCGGTCAACTCGTTCAACATCTCGTATGATAATACGAGAGAAGGACCTCCAGGTCAACCTGTTCAACATCTCGTATGATAATACGAGAGAAGGACCTCTCGGTCAACTCGTACAACATCTCGTATGATAATACGAGAGAAGGACCTCCCGGTCAACTCGTTCAACATCTCGTATGATAATACGAGAGAAGGATTTCACGGTCAATACGTACAACGTCTCGTATGAACTTTGATTGGTCGTATAACTAACGTGACTCTTGAGGGATATAACTAACCATAAGTGTGAACACTTAAGTTATATTATGCCAAGTAGTCGTTGTACATAATTTCAATCAATAGTTTACTCATCTTGCGCGTATATGGTTATACGATTTCCGCAACTATCTCTTAAGCAACTTTCTTGGATCGAGCTACCCCTTTTGAGCAACTTTTGTGGATCGAAACTACCTTTTGAGTAACTTTTATGGAACGAAACTATTCTTTAAGTATTGTTCTACTTATTAAAACTATTAAGTATTGATATACTTAACTTAAACCTTTTTAGTCGAGGACTAGAAAACTGTAACTCACTCACTACTTTTGTAGTTGACACTTTTTCTCATGTTTTCAGGAAACGCAATGTAAGGACGTTAAGTGCATACCTCTTGTGATGGGTCAAGAAGGTCACGTGATTAAGAATCGGGAAGACTTTATTTACTTACTTTGGGGAATGTCTTTTGAAGTTTTACATATGTTATCGTGGTTGTACTGTATTTTTAAATACTTGGTTATCTTTGAACTTTGTAAACGTTTATAACTTCAATGACTTAAAAACCGTTGTATTTATTATATCTCGTGTAATGATATCTTTGCTCTTCACATCTCGTGTTTCCGCTTTAGCGGGGTGTGACACCGAAGGCGTAAGCCACTAGAATTCCAAGTTGGAGACAAGGTGATGCTCAAAGTCTCACCATGGAAAGGCACCATTCGCTTCGGAAAGCGAGGAAAACTAAACCCCCGATACATCGGACCCTTCAAAATTCTGGAAAGAATTGGACCGGTAGCTTACCGACTCGACTTACCACAAGAACTAGACAGAGTACATAACACGTTCCACGTCAGTAATCTGAAGAAGTGCTTGTCGGATGAAACTCTAATAATCCCACAAGAGGAACTTCAGATTGACACCAAACTAAACTTCATCGAACAACCCGTCGAAATCATGGATCGTGAGATCAAACAACGTCGACAGAGTCGAATACCCATCGTACAGATTCGATGGAATTCCCGTCGAGGACCTGAATTCACTTGGGAACGATAGGACCAAATGAAACTCAAGTACCCTCATCTCTTCTCAGGCACCCAACCTCCAGAACAAACCAACTAAATTTCGGGACGAAATTTCCATAACAAGGGGAGACTGTGACAACCCACAAAAATCCAGGTTCACACCAACTCGACCTCTTAAACAACTAGTATATGTTTTTTTTCAATTATGTACGACCGGTAGGTCACACTATACATATGTGATGCTTAATGACTATATCTAAACATATACGGATACCGGAATTAGGTATACGGGATTCACCTTACGTAAACGTATACATTTTTACAACTATATTTCTAGTCCAACATGAAAGGCATAAAACTCTAACCTTCCATTCATCATCTTTGCATGAATTGTTGCATGCATGTAGGATAAGTTACCAAAACTTGCATAAGTCACCCACTAGACATCAAAACATGCCTAAACACCCTAGACTTTGCAAAAACCACCCAAAACCCCCTCCCAAGTCTCCATGGCCGTTCACAAGGGGCCCCTATGGGATTCCTTGACTTTGTTGTCTAGATTGTGATCACTTGCTTGAATAGTAGGTTACTATGGAACTAAAAACTCCATACCAATCATGACATCACAACCATGGTAGAAACAATGGCTAACTAGGGCTAACTTCTAACCCAACCTACCCTCTATAAATAGAAGGCCCTATCATTCTTTTACACTTGCTCAAAACACAAAAATCCCCCCCCCCCCCCCCCTCCACTCTCTAGAACCGGCCAAGGCCAAAGGAAGCAAGAAAACACCAACAACTCACATACTTGCATAATCAAGGGTTTAAAAGTTAGAGATTTGAAGCTTGCATAAGTCCTCCTTTCATAATCACTTAGTAGGTAACCTAAACTCTTTTCATTTATGTATTATACACATATTTGCATATCACATATATCATGAAAACATATAACCATAAACTACTCTTGAAGAGAAACTTGTAAAAACATAGAAACCGGAAAAATGTTTTATCATAATCATGAACTAAATATATGTTAAAAGTGTAATAAACACAAAGAGTCTTAAACAAAAGTTAAATATATGTTTCATAACAAACGTACTCAAAAATGGGGATTTTTGGATGGGTAATGATACTCAAAAGATGCAAAACTTACAAACATACCCAAACACATAACCTACTGCCTACCCGACTGTTTTTAGTAATCTCAGATAAAACGTATTTCGAACTATAAAAATGAGACCTATCCCATCTTAAATTTAACTCAAAAACAAACGTTTCGATATAAGATTCGTTAAAAACGGATAAATATCGAGCAAGATATGCCATTTTAAAGTTTGACCTAATTTCTTGAACCACAAACTGCTTACCAGTGGACTTTTTGTTAAATCTGGGAAAAATGGTTTTGAATTGGGACATGAGGACTGTGGAATTTGAAAGATAGTTTAAATTTCTACATGTCCATAAAAAGAACACTAAAAACGGATAAACGACCAAGGAGTTATGATATTTTCAAGTTAACATGTACTATGAGAAAACCCTAAAACATACTGTTAGTATTTCTGTTATAAATATCGGTAGACTTTCAATCTAGTTTCAAGGCCTAAACCATTTGAAAGGTATTTCAAACGCGGTCGTTTCTATATAAGATTCATTAAAATCGGATAAGAAACGGGCGAGATATGTTACTTTAAAGTTGGGTAAAACTTAAAGACACTTGCTGAGTTTTTATAAACTTTTATAAAAACTAACTTTTAAAACCAACTCGATAATAATAGCGATAACACAATACTAGGGAGCTTTGTATGCAATGATTCCATCTCGATATTTCGTAGTGCCGAGCTTGTTGGATTTACGATTTAAAGTGTCCTAGCTCCGCATGCGATTATAGAATGGTCTTGTATATAATGGCCCGAACGGTGTTAGTTTATTATTATCAAACCCGAAGCCTAACCCTACTTTATTCATACATATACATACATTTTCATGTGCATTGGACTAGAATATAAAAACCTAAATTCTAAAACTTAATAGGTCAAGGTTAGACCTACCTGATTCTCGGATTTGAGACTCCTACGTGTTGGCTTACACACACTGCCTCATTACTTTTAGCTGGCTTGCTAAGGTGAGTTCATAGCCCCGCTTTTTACTTGTTTTATACTTGGGGTGAGATACATGCTCTTTTACTTATGGACACAAGTACTTAAAACCTTTACTAGTTGCCTAAGTTACCACTAAGCCAAAGGAAATTCCCCTATCATGAATCGTTAGTTAAGGACTTAAGCGCGATTGTATTGGATAGATCTATTAGGGTTTGACAACCCTCACCCAACGGCTAGACGATGTAACCCACGTCTACCACAACTAACTCGTGGACTCGAGTAGGGTGCTTTACTTTTGAAACTATATATGTTATTGGCTATAACATAGGAACACTTATGGGGTAAGGAACTTTGTTACGCTTCGATGTCATGAGCTTAGGTGCAACTGTAAGACTTTACTTAAATGGAAATCTTGTGGTCCACCTTATTACTAAACTAAACCTATGAATTCACCAACTTTATGTTGACTTTAGCATGTATGTCTCGGGTGCTTAGTCGAAAGGGCTTTCGACGGAGGGATTTTGGGATATGACAGAGTCGCATATTTCAAACTCACGCTTTTGGGAGATTTCCCTTGCATTACTTATTTTCTTTTAAGTTATGTAATGTAAATCTTTGTTTTGTGAACTCTGGTAACACTTTTCCTTAATCATGTAAAACTCTGATTTTCATTATCAATGAATGTATGTTCTTTTTTTAAAAACGACTCATATAGAGGTCGTTCGCCTATATATCATTGCTATCTGGGACCCATGAAGTCAACACCTCGAGTCTCGGGAACACGAGATTTGGGGGTATGACAGTTTGTAAAACCCATATATATATATATATATATATATATATATATATATATATATATATATATATATATACTGGTGGCTCAAATAGAGTTGACAGGCGTGTATACGGGGCCTTATACTACCACTAAGGCCATATAAGTAAAGGTAACTCTAAATCTAAAGGCATCATAATCTACATTCGCATAATCAAGATATATTATAAGTTCAAATAACGCTTATCATGCCAAGTATAAAAACGGTAAAAATGGCAACAAATAACTCACCAATCAGCGATAAGTACGTCGGGTAAAAAAAATAAGGAGAACAACGCTCCACCGCCTAAGTACCCTAGCATAAAGACATCGAAAGTCTAAGTATCTCTATAAACGTAGTAGGGTTTAGCCTTAAATGATTAACGTTATATTATATATTATATTTAAAAGTGTTCGAAAGAATAATATATCCAGTTAAAGATGACGAGTAAAAAGATAGCGATATTCCGTGTCAAAATGACGAGTAAAAGATAACGATATTTCGAGTCAATAATGACTAATAAAAGATAATGATATTTCGAGTCAACAATGACTACTAGAAGATATCGTTTATTCAAGTCAATAATGACGATTAGAAAGGAATGAATTTCGAGCTGAAAATGACTAACAGAAATATCGGTTGAATATAGAATACTAGTACCAAAGTTTAGTCAAAGTCAACCAAGATCAACATCAAAGGATAGTTGACTTGGTCAAAGTCAACGATTTCAAAAGGAGTCAAAGTCCACTAAAAGTCAAAATTCGACATTTTGAATAATTTAAACTCGTTTAAGGGATTTAAATATTATTTTTTCTGAGTAAAATACTTTGAAAACAATTTCATAAAAATTTAACGAAATGAAAGTTTATTATAAAAATTTAAGATTAATATCGCGTTTGGAGAAAAAGTATATTTATCGGAAATATGTACGTTTAGCGAAATTATATTTATAAATATCATGTTTATGATTGCGATTACGTTTTTGAGACCAAACGTATATTTTTCTGTATATACTACTTTATGTATAATAATATATGTATATATATATACTTATGTTCGTTCAAATTATGCGAAGTTTGAAACTAGAGGCTCACTGCGGCGCACATGGACTTCAGTGCGTCGCACCAGGTTTGTGACCAAGTTGCTACGGCGCAGTAGATAGCTGCTACGGCGCAGTAAGGCAACAGTAGCAAAAACGAATTTTTAACTTTTTACGTTTTAGTGTCGATACGTTAATTCAGTTTTATATGAATATGTCCAGAGTGTTATTTACATATATAAATGTTTATATGAGTTACTTATGCATTATATATGCAAGTTTTGGCATAATAATAATTAGTAATTCTAATTAGAGTGTATATAATGTTTATATGTATAAATAGTCCAATTAGTCCAAAAAGTCTAAGAGTATAAGATAATCATTTTTCGGTAGGAATTTACTAATAGTTCCTATATGACTTGAAATTATTCGGATTTTACATGTAAGTTCATAATTTACCATTTTTATGATATGATAACTAATAACCTACTAATATGTCAAATTTTATGTTTTCTTCCATTTTAACCATATTCACTTTTATATAAGTTACTTAGGTGAAATTTAGTGAAAATTAAGAAAACGAAAAGGAGAATTAAGGATTTAATAGAGAGTACCGAAGACCTCCGCAAAATCTACCAAAAACGTCGGAATAACCTCGAAATCTTCCATAAATTAGCTCCCAAAGTGGTAGTGAGGAGAAACCGAGCTCAAAACACAAATTAAACCACTTGTTGGAATAAGAACTCAACGAAATAAGAATTTGAATGAGGTTTACGGAAAGTTTTTGCTTTCCAATCTTCAAGATGAACAAGTTTTCATGGTAGTGAAACAAAACCGAAAATGGAATATGAAGATGGTGGATGAAACCTTGCAAGAATATATAAAACTCATGTTAGTATTCTCTTTGTTAATAAGAAGAGAAGAAGCGATGGAAAAGATGAGATTTATGTTGGAAAATTTACCAAATGGAAGGAATCAAATAGGAGAATATGTATGAGATGTATAATCTTCTTTTCTTGCAAATTCTCACTCAAATTTGGTGTTCATTACTCTCACTTTTCTAGAAATGAAGAGAGAAAATGAGAGAATGAAAGGAAATGAGTGATAGAATGAAGATGAAAATGGATGGAAAATGTTTAAGTTTGAAACAAGGAATGAGAGATGGTGTGGAATGGTCAAGGATCCACAATTTATTTATCTAGTATCATTTTGGGAAGTTTTCAGCAAGATTTCACGTGGTTGTAAGTTTGTGGAATCTCAAGAAAGGTGAAAAAGCGTTTTTAACATTTTCTGCCAAGGCCCCGACTGCGTCGCAGTGCTTTGCCGTTAGCTTCAGTTACATGTCCGTTAAAAGGACTGAATTTGTAAGGAATTTAACGTTAATCCCGTTAAAGGACTAACTTTGAAAAATATTTATAACGTCAATCTTAATTGTATAATCGAATGCATAATTCACTCATACTTATCTTACGAGCATACTTATATCTACTAAGCACTTCGGTACTAAACGTTTTCGTCACGAAAGATAAAACGATACGTAATATAAACCAGACCACATAAATAATGCGTGATAAAACGAAATAACAAATAATAATAGGGTCAAACAAAATATCAATAAATAAAAAGACAAACGAAACACAAAATGATACCTCGAAAACACGGTTATCATAATCTATGTCTCGATAGCTATTTTACTAACATATCTATACTTAATGAAATAGAGACTTCAAAATCTCCTTATTTGTTTGTGATGTGATTTATCTATACTAAGTGTTTAAATTGTTATCTATTAGACAATGAAGTTGAATAAAATGTTTTCAGAATGAATAGCGAACATAATAAACTACTAGTAAGCTTATTCAATAATATATTTATCATAGTGTTTATTTGACCATTTGTTATATTTTTGGGTTCTTTTGATATTTTCTTTTAAGATTGACCGTTTACCTCTCTTTTGGGGTTATATTTATTTTTTCACAGCATTTTTAAATTTTTCAATTTATTTAAGTATTTATAATGAACAAATTTTTATAAGAACTTAACTCTTAAATGAGATTATACTGAAATAAAGATACATAGAAATTAAAAAATCTAAAGTTTTATATAAGATTGATTTAACCGTTGTATATTATTTTGTTAGTATATTTTTTCTTATTTGATAAACAAAAAGAGTATATTTGTTATTACTTTTTTTATATTGTTTCTTATAATTATATTTATATTCTGTTTACTGATTAATAATAAAAAATATATTTTTGGCCAGCTTGATTTGAAACATTTGGCTAGCCTGGCTATGTTGGCATATCTTTCCAATTGACAAAGTTATGGAGAGTCGATTCACACATTAGTCTTATGTTATCTTTCATTGTTTAATGGACTCGTAAATCATCTCATCGTTTGACCTCTTGGATATAAAACATCTATCTTGTAATCATATCTTTTATCAATTAACCTTAGAAACCATGTCGAACAACATTTTTTCTTTATTGTAGCATCTCTTGTATTAACATTTGGAACCATAATTGAGACCTTATGTTTACTTATGTATTCGCGGGATGGGAAGGTTCGGCAGCACATGTTGGATTAAATAAGATTGGTTCATGTAAATTTAACATACCTCCTGCAGATGATCCGGAGATGTTGTTGAATAGATTAGCCATCGATGATTCCCAAATTGAGATGATCGTGTTAGGATGGAGAATTAGAGAGAAAACACTATGGTGATAATGGAATTGACCAACCCTTATTTGGGTTTATGTTAGTCCTTATATAGATACTCAAGTTAGGAGTATTTATTATTTAGTCCCTGGTGTTTAACAAGTGTTTATATTTAAGCTCTCATAGTTCCGATCACCTAATGGGAAATCTATAGTGTCGGTAAGGTAAATACGTCCATCGAATATTTACTAGACACAGATTTCAGTTAGTGTCAGTCATCATATCAGTAAGGATAAATGATCAATGAGGGTCACAAATAATATGGGTCCAACATTCTCCCACTTGACCGAGTAGATCATTTATCTATGAGTATTGATAAGTTCGTACGAGATAATACTCATTTTGTTTAAAACTGAAATCATAGTTGATAAGTACAGTCGTAGAGAAGAACATCTACTCAGGACCCCCACTAGTCAAACTATGACTCAAATTCAAAACTGAATAAGCAATGATAGACCAACTAAGACAAATTTTGTTATAATAATGTCCAACACAGTTATGCGCATAAGGTGTAAATAATAGACAAACAAAATCTGAATAAGGAGGAAAATTTTCATTAATAAATAATAATGACCAATAAGTACAACAATGCTATTAAATTAAGTCTTTTGTAAGCCCCATATTCGACACGTGTCCTACGAATATATTAGGAGGAAGACCTTTGGTCATCGGATCCGCTAGCATGTCATGTGTACTTATGTACTCAACACAAAGAACATTTTCCTCAACCCGTTCGCGTACAAACAGATACTTTGTGTCGAGATACAGCCCAGCGCCAGTCGAACTGTTACTGTTCGAGAAAGTTACAGCAGCTGAGTTATCACAGTAAAGCTTCAATGGTCTAGAAATTGAGTTGACGAGTTTGAGTCCACTGATCAGATTCCTTAACAACATCCCATGACAGGTTGCATTATAAACGGCAACATATTCAGCCATCATAGTAGACGTTGTGGTCAGTTTCTGTTTATGACTCCGCCAAGAGATTGGTCCGCCAGCTAACATGAAAATATACCCAGAAGTAGATTTATGGTCTTCTTTGCATTTAGCAAAGTCAGAATCAGAATAACCTACTACTTCCAAGTTGTCACTTCTTCTATAAGTTAATTTGTAGTCTTTGGTCCCTTTCAGATATCGTAGAACCTTTTTAGCCGCTTTCCAGTGTGCTAATCCGGGGTTAGATAAGTAACGCCCCAGCATACCAGCGATGTAAGCGATATCCGGTCGAGTACAGACCTGAGCGTACATAATGCTCCCAACTACAGATGAGTAAGGTATCATCCTCATTTCAGCCTTCTCAGTTTCAGTGCTCGGAGTTTGATGAGGTCCAAATACGTCCCCTTTAACTACCGGAGCCACAGTGGGTGTGCAGTGCTGCATGTTATAGCGTTCTAGAATACGGTCAATATAAGCCCTTTGGGAAAGACCTAGAACACCATTACGTCTGTCTCGATTTATTTCGATACCCAAAACATAAGAGGCATCACCGAGATCTTTCATGTCGAAATTATGCGAAAGCATCCGCTTCGACTCATGTAGCAAATCCAAGTTGTTACTTGCAAGTAGGATATCATCCACATACAAAACAAGGATAATAAAGTTGCTCCCACTGATCTTGAGATAGGTGCATTGATCCACTTGATTCTTTAGGAAGCCATCAGATTTTACGACTTCATCAAATTTAAGGTACCATTGTCGTGATGCTTGTTTCAACCCATATATCGATTTATTCAACTTGCAGACCATGTGCTCTTTACCTTCTGGAATAAATCCTTCAGGTTGCTGCATGTATACGTCTTCTTGCAAGTCACCATTTAGGAAAGCGGTCTTGACATCCATCTGATGTAACTCTAAATCATAATGAGCTACGAGTGCCATGACGATCCTTAGGGAATCTTTACGAGAGACAGGGGAAAAGGTCTCTTGATAATCAATTCCTTCCTTTTGAGTAAAGCCTTTTGCAACCAGTCTGGCCTTATAGCGTTCGACGTTTCCATTCGGGTCTAATTTGGTTTTGAACACCCATTTACATCCAATTACTTTGGATCCTTTAGTGAGTGGAACCAATACCCAAACGCCATTACGCTCCATGGAATTGAGCTCTTCAATCATGGCTTCAATCCATTTAGCGGCCTGATCACTATTAATAGCTTCTCGGTAAGAGGTTGGATCAGTAAGTTTCCCAATGTTTTCGACTTCAGCCAGATAAGTTTCGAAATCATCAAAATTAGTGTTTCTGCGAGCCCTTGATGATCTCCTGAGCTGAATTACGGGTTCTTCAGGAACAAGCGGTTCTTCGGCGTTAAGATTAGGAGGCATAGGAGGTTCAACCGGTTCATTAGGAGATCCAGGTATATCGGGAGCAGCGTTGGGTACAAGAGGAGTTATCGGAGGAATCATAATAACCGACGAGTGGTTTCCCCCCGCTTCTTGTACTTCTTGCAAATCTAAATCAGGATTTGTCGTGCTCCCACTGATCTCTGAATTTTCGAGGAAAGTGGCATGTTGCGTATCTATGATGCGGGTAGAGTGAGAAGGACAGTAAAACCGATAACCTTTTGAGTTCTCGGGATAACCAATAAAGAAACATGTAAGGGTTTTAGAATCCAGTTTCTTTAAGTGAGGGTTATAGACTTTTGCTTCGGCAGGACAGCCCCATACTTTCATATATTTTAGACTCGGTTTCCTACCTGTCCAGATCTCATAAGGAGTTTTAGGGACAGATTTTGATGGAACCCTATTGAGTATATGAACAGCTGTTTTTAAGGCCTCAGTCCAAAGAAATTTTGGGTAGGTTAGTGTTGGCGAGCATACTTCTCACCATGTCCATTAAAGTTCGGTTTCTCCTTTCAGCAACACCATTCTGTTGAGGAGAACCTGGCATGGTGTATTGGTTAATTATGCCCTGTTCCTTGCAAAAATTATAGAAAGGACCAGGAGCTTGACCAATATCAGTATGTTTACCGTAATACTCACCTCCCCTATCTGATCGGACAACTTTTATCTTATGATCAAGTTGGTTTTCAACCAAAGTTTTATAATCGACAAAAGTTTGTAAGGATTCAGATTTTTTCTTTAATCAGATAAAGGTGCATATAACGTGAATAATCGTCAATGAATGTAATAAATGATGTATGTCCTGTTATTGATGCGGGATAGGGGCCACTAATATCAGTATGAATTATTTCCAACAAGTTGGAACATCTGGTGGCTCCTTTCTTATTCCCTTTAGCCATTTTGCCTTTAAGGCATTGAATACATGTTTCAAAATCACTAAAATCAAGAGATGGTAATATTCCTTCTTTTACGAGTCGTGTCATGCGATCTCGTGAGATGTGGCCGAGACGTTTATGCCACAATGTGGAGGAATTCTCTGCTTGTTTAGGTGATTTTGTCTTTGTTTTAGTTATGTCATCAATATTAAGAGACAACAAAGACTGTGAGAAATTATGATCTAGTTCTAGTTTATACAGTAATCCATCCAAAAAACCACAACCAAATAATTCATTATTAAGAGTAAAAGTGATCCTGCCACAACCATGAGTAATTACATAACCTTCAAGATCAAGTCTAGATATAGATACAAGGTTCCGAGTAATTCTCGGTACATATAAGGTATCTATTAATCTAATGCACTTTCCGGTATTCATATGTAAATTTAAAGTCCCCATGGCTTCGACATCTAAGAGATCACCATTTCCAACTCTAAGCTTTCTTTGGTCCTTTTGTAGCTTCTGGATTGTAAGGAATCCCTGTAAGGAATTGGTCACATGGACCATAGAACCAGAGTCACCCCACCATGTATTAAATGGAACATCAGTAGTAAAGGAATCAAATATTACGTAAAGAATGTTACCTTTCTTAGCTAGCCATTCCTTGAATTTAGAGCAATCTTTCTGTCTGTGCCCTTTGGAGCGACAGAATGGGCAGTTAGTATTGCTTGTCGAGGATTTAGGGCCAGAGGTAGAAGCACCATGATTTTGGACTTTATTTTCAGTCTTGTTACTGTAGTTACCTTTCCTCTTCTTGGGGTTTGAAGTGGTAGTAAGGTGAACAGCAGCTTCAGGTTGAATGTGCTTAAGACGATCTTCCTCTTGAACGCACATAGCAATCAGTTCACTTATCGACCATTTATCTTTCATTGCGTTATAATTCACTTTGAAAGTGTCGAACCGAGCAGGCAAGGAAGTCATTATGAAATGCACAAGAAAGCCATCTGAGACTTCCATTTGCAAATTCTTAAGCTTGTGAGACATGTCAACCATCTTCATTATGTGTTCACGGACACCGTTAGAACCCTCATATTTAAGAGTCAGCATCTGTAGCATTAAACTACTCGCAGTTGCCTTAGACGATCCCTTAAAGTGATCCTCAACAGATGTGAGGTAAGTTTTCACTTTGTCATTATCAGGGATAGCTCCTCGGATGCTGGGATGAATTGAGTTCTTGACCATCATTAGGGACAGCCGATTCGCCCTTTCCCACTTATCAAAGTCCGCTTTCTGAGTAGCAGTAGACTCAGCAGTAATAGCAGCGGGTTCATCATGGCGAATAGCATAGTCCATGTCGAGCATTCCCAGAGTTAGGTAAAGTTGATCCTTCCATGAAGTGAAATAAGCACCAGTAAGTGCCTCAATGCCGAAGTTTGGTACTGTAGTGGAGAATAAGGAGGATTTAGATTTATGATACGTGTTATAGAAGATTTTATAGTGACAGAGTTAGCTATATAAGGCAGACTAAGTAATGTCCCTTAAGATAATAGAACTAGAGTAATGTCTAAAATAAGTAGACCTAATAGTAATGTTCCTGAGACTAAGACCATATAAGTAATGAAGCTAGTGATAGGTAAGCCTATTAAAAAACACCAAAATAATAAGCTAAAGTAAGGCTCTACTTAGATGTTACATCACCTTTGGGCAGAAATAACTAATATCTAAGTAAAATTATGAGCATAAGGTTTATGCAACACAACGTTTGTCTTTTGACCTTTGGGCAACAAAATAGAACGTCGTGTTTTAAGGCATAATAAGATTCCTTTTAAGCACACAAGTATATTAAATCACCTTTGGGCAGAATTAATATCCTACGTGTTTATTATGCTAAAGGAAAAATGCAATCATAGGAATCACCTTTGACCTTTGGGCAACAAAAGATGAAAACATGAATATTAGTGTATAAGTATAATAAGGTCACATATAAATAAGGTGACTAAATAAGGTGACCACGACAAATAAGGCAGGGGTCAAGGGGGCTGCGCCCCCTTGCGGGGTCAAGGCAACCATTTTTACAAATAAGGCAACCAGTAAGACTTTAAAAACGACCAAATTAGGGTCTGTAGTCATCCGTACGGATGAGATTATATTCGTACGGATGAGTATTGATTCGTACGGATGTAAGTCCAGGTTCGTGCGGATGTAAGCCTAGGTTCGTACGGATGTAAGGTTTAAGTTCGTACGGATGTAAGCCTAGGTTCGCACGTATTTAGCCCAGATTCGTACGGATCAACAGTTACGTTCGTGCGTATGAACAAATCAGATTCGTACTAATGAACAAGTCAGGTTCGTACGAATAGGGCTTCATCCGTACGTACGAACAAATCAGGTTCGTACGGATGAACCAATCATATTCGTACTAATGAACAAGTCAGGTTCGTACGTATAGGACTTCATCCGTACGAACGAGCAAATCAGGTTCGTACGAATGAGCCTTCATTCGCACGAACGAAGTTCGTCGAAATTAGGGTTGCAGTCCAGCCGCCACAGTCTCAAAAAACCCCATTTTTCGCCCAAAAATCAAAATCCACCGGCCAAATAAGTTGCAGAATCAATAATAGCAATAGCCAAGCGATAAATAAACATGAACCAATGGATAATCACGAGCCATTGGCTCTGATACCACATGTTGGATTAAATAAGATTGGTTCATGTAAATTTAACATACCTCCTGCAGATGATCCGGAGATGTTGTTGAATAGATTAGCCATCGATGATTCCCAAATTGAGATGATCGTGTTAGGATGGAGAATTAGAGAGAAAACACTATGGTGATAATGGAATTGACCAACCCTTATTTGGGTTTATGTTAGTCCTTATATAGATACTCAAGTTAGGAGTATTTATTATTTAGTCCCTGGTGTTTAACAAGTGTTTATATTTAAGCTCTCATAGTTCCGATCACCTAATGGGAAATCTATAGTGTCGGTAAGGTAAATACGTCCATCGAATATTTACTAGACACAGATTTCAGTTAGTGTCAGTCATCATATCAGTAAGGATAAATGATCAATGAGGGTCACAAATAATATGGGTCCAACAGCACATAGTAGAGTGCTACGAGATGCTATTAGTAGGCCACATGGTACACACGGTATGTTGCCAGTCAACTATTCAATTTTTAACGTGTTGTTCTTTAATTGATAAATATGATGTTATAGATACTTTTTTGCTGTTAAATGTGATGTTTTTTCAAGTTTTCTAGCTGTTGTTTTTCAAGGTTTTTAGCTGTGTTTTGTTGTTTTTCGCGGTTGTTTTGCTGTTAAACGACGTTATTTTGCTGTTAAATGTTGTTGTTTTTCCATAAAATGTGCATGTTTTGCTGTTAATTGATGTTGTTTTGCTGTAAATTGTTGTTGATTTGTTGTTAATTGTCGCTGGTTTGCTGTTAAACGTGGTTGTTTTGCTGTAAAATGTTGAAGTTTTGTTGTTAAATGTTGTTGTTTTGTAGGTCAATGCGATTGTTTTGCTGTTAAATGTGATTGTTATTGTTGACATAGGGTCCGATTGTCTGATTCGGGTCAGAATCGAACCAGACATCCGGAATCCTTAGTTCGGCCAAGAAAAGACAGACAACGTGTAAGGACAAAAACAATACGACAAGAAATCGACAAAGAAGGAAAGAAAAGATGCTCTAACGGAGCAACATCCTTTTAACCGCTGGGTAAAAGAGGTAAAAGTTAGGGAACACCCTATTATCCAGAAGACCTCCTATAAATACCCAGGTGAACAGTAAGTATCCACAGGTTTTTTACATATAGCTTCATACATATATCTTTCTGTCCGAACCAAGTTACTTATTCTTACGCCCGAGTTGAATCAGGGGCATAGCCCCGCTCAACCTGGTGTTTTCTCTTAGTGCAGGGAGTTCGGATTAAGGATCACAGAGGTTAATTCAAGAAGAAACGGACTTCAAGTCAGACTTAGTTTAATTCGGGTCGGACTAAAGGGTCTAGTGATCTTTTGTATTAACATTTTGGCGCCATCCGTGAGACCGAAGGAAATACTAACTCGAAATGGAAACTCCCATTGATACGGTTAACTTAATCACCAATGATGGACAGAGTTCCGACAAGAACGCTGAGAAGGAAATCAGAATCGATGGGGAGTTTTCTAGCAAGTTCGTGAAGGATAACATAGAATTGCTGAGAGCGTTAGTTGAAGAGCATGAGCGTACATAATCGTTGAAAAAGCGGAAAGGTAAGATGGGGGAGGATCCCCGAAAGGAAGGGTTTAAAGGGAGGAGGCTAAACTTCAATGAGGAAGAAGAATCGGAAGATGAAGAAGAGGATTTGAGCCTACCATACCAATTAGATTTCTCCTCCAAGTTCACAAAGAGGATCGCTCGATTCCCCATTCCACCAAAAACAAAAATGCCTAGTATCATTCGGACGTATGATGGGTCTGGAGATCCGGATGACCACCTTAACACATTCGCAGGAGCTGCCGAAACCGAATTATGTCAATGCATGTGTGGTGTCGTATGTTTGCACAGACACTCGTCGGACCAGCGCGGATATGGTTTCAGGCACTAGAACCCGGACAAATAGATAGTTATAAGGAGTTAGAGGTGGTGTTTGGGTCATTTTTCACACAGCAACCAAAGTATGTGAAGGGGCCGACAGATGTCCATAAAACGAAGCAGAGAGATGGGGAGGGGTTCAGAGAATTTGTGGAAAGATGGAAGAAAGAGATGCTGCAGGTGAAAGGAGCTTTGGAAACAATGAAAATCTCAGGATTCATGGAAGGTATCAAACCACCTACACTGATAGAATCTTTTAATGCTAGATTCCCGACCACAGTGGAAGAAATGATGATAAGGGTGAAGGAATTTATCAAAGGAAAGGAAGCGTCGGGGCGAACGGAAGAGCTAGGAGGACGAATGGCAGGAAACTCAGGGGTATCATGGAAGGGGTCAGGAACGCCGACACCTAGGTCGATACAAGGAAGGAGATCATTCGGTTCACCTAATAGAGCTCAAAGATATGGGGGGAAGTTTCCCATATCTCCCATTTCTCCTAGAAACAATCCTATTTCCGGACCAGGGGAAAGCCGGAGGAATGTCCACTTCACTAATTTGTTAAAGACACCAATGCAAATTATGAACACCGAAAGGGGGATCAATCTAGTAAAACCACCTCCAGGAACCCTCCCAGGAACGCCGGAAAAGGGAAACATGGATAGATATTGTGATTTTCACATGGATAGGGGGCATTCTACAAACGATTGTTACGCATTGAAGAAACAAATAGAAGATGCAGTCCAAACAGGTAAGCTTAATCATTTGGTTCGTGATATACGAGGGGGAAACAAACAAGGAAGAAATGATAAAGGCTCTAAAGGGAAGGCAAGGGAGATCCACATGATTCGGGCAGTAAGCGTGGTTAGTCAAGAGCCCGAGAAAGAAGTATCGAAAGACTGGATGAACCAGGTCATAGCATTCCCCCCATTGAATGCTATAAACCCCACTGACGACCCAATGCTCATTAAGGCTCATGTGGCGGACCACCTGGTTCACCGAATTTATGTGGACGATGGAAGTGCATCGGAAATCATGTTTGAGCAATGTTTCCGAGAGTTGGATCCAGCACTAAAACGAAGGATGAAGGTGAAGGAGGTTCCATTGGTAGGATTTGCTGGACAGACAAAGTTTTCCATAGG
This sequence comes from Senecio squalidus, assembly GCA_910822075.1. Lineage (NCBI taxonomy): Eukaryota > Viridiplantae > Streptophyta > Magnoliopsida > Asterales > Asteraceae > Senecio > Senecio squalidus. The sequence goes on from CAJVGC010000589.1 coordinate 3,391,043, forward strand.
AGAGATATGCCTACCGGTGCAGATGGCTGAGGGTGATAAAATCCGAACGGTATGCATGAACTTTCTAGTAGTGGCAGCGGCGTCCCCATATAATTGCATTTTGGGAAGGCCAGGACTAAAGAAATTGGGAGCGGTTGCGTCGACAGTGCACGGGATGATGAAGTTCCCCACACCGGGAGGAATAGCTACCATTACGTCGGAAGGAAGCAAGGGTTGCCATCAGATACAAAGACTGGTGATGGAGGAGGACAAAACACAAGAGGAACAGATCCAAGTTAATCCCCATTTTCCGGATCAGATGATTACCATTGGGAATTCTCTAACGGAGGAAACCAAGAGAAAGTTAGTGGCAATGTTGAAACACAATCGAGAAGTATTTGCATGGAGGCCAGAGGACATGACGGGAGTGCCAAGGGAGATAGCAGAACACCGCTTAAGCGTCTATAAGAGCTCCGAACCAGTGGTACAGAAAAAAAGAGTCCTAGCACCAGAGCGAAGTAAAGCAGCATGTGCAGAAGTCGACCAATTGGTTAAGGCAGGGATACTCTGAGAAGTTAGATACCGGACGTGGGTGGCAAACCCAGTCATGGTACCCAATGGGGACAAGACATGGAGGATGTGTGTAGACTTTAAGGACCTCAATAGTGCATGTCCCAAAGACGCATATCCTTTGCCAGAGATAGATCTGAAAGTTGATTCGTTGGTAGGATTCCGGTTTAAATGCTTTCTGGATGCATATAAGGGCTATCATCAGATACAGATGGCTAGGGAGGACGAAGATAAGACAGGTTTCCACACGGATCAGGGAATATATTGTTACAAAAAGATGCCATTTGGGCTCAAAAACGTCGGTGCTACGTACCAAAGACTCATAGACAAGGTGTTCAAGGCTCACATAGGTCGAAATATGGAGGCTTATGTGGATGATATAGTGATTAAAAGTGAAACCGAAGAAGCAATGTTGAGAGACATCAAAGAGATATTTGAGGTGCTGCGGAAGGTAAATATGAAGTTGAACCCCAAGAAATGTTCATTTGGGGTGGAAGAGGGTAAATTTTTAGGTCATATTATCATGCCGCAAAGCATCAGGATCCATCCGGATAAGGTGTGGGCTATTACTAATATGGCGGCACCAAAGACGCTGCAGGAGGTACAAAGTTTGAATGGGAAGATAGTGGCACTAGGAAGATACCTTTCAAAATCAGCCGAAAGTGCGCTACCTTTCTTCAAAACATTAAAGCAGTGCATGAATAAGAAGGATTTCAGATGGACGGAGGAGGCAGATAAAGCCTTCCAAGACATGAAAAAGTACATAGTAGACCTTCCATACTTAACAGCACCCCGAAAGGGAGAAACTTTGTTGGTGTACTTGGCAACAAACGGAGAGGTGGTGAGTGCCGTACTATTGGTAGAAAGGGAGAAGAAGCAATTGCCCATTTATTTCATCAGTAAGGTGTTACAAGGAGCTGAACTCAACTACAACTCGTTGGAAAAACTCTCTTTAGCGCTCTTGTTCACATCAAGGCGACTAGGGAGATATTTCCAAGCGCATAAGGTGCAGGTGATTACGGACCAGCCATTGAAGCAAATACTCACTCGTCCGGAAATGGCGGGAAGAATAGCAAAATGGGCGATTGAGTTGGGAGGCCATGACATAGAGTACGCCCCAAAAACGACGGCAAAGGGACAAGTGTTGGCAGATTTCCTGAATGAGATCCCGGATCAAGGAATAGCATTGGCTGAACCTGCAATGGTACTGGGAAAAAGAAAAAGAACAAAGGGAACCACCTGGAAGTTATACACTGACGGAGCATCTAGTAAAGAAGGTGTCGGAGCAGGTATCATCTTAATTAGTCCGGAGAAAGAGGAATTTGCCTATGCTATCCGGTTGAAGTTTCAAAGTTCTAATAACGAAGCAGAGTATGAGGGAGTTTTGGCGGGGCTAAGATTAGCTAAAGACATGAAGGTGGGAAGATTACGAATCTATGTAGACTCAAAGCTGGTAGCGAATCAAGTGAATGAGGAATATGAAGCAAAAGACGACCGGATGAGAAGATACAGAGACAAGGTGACAACCCTCATGAAGGAGTTTGGCTCTTGTAAGATCAAACAAATACCAAGGAGTAAGAACAAGAGGGCTGATGTATTCAGCAAGGTGGCGTCTATAGTTGGGTCGACCTTAGAAGCCTTGGCTAGTAATATCTTTCTGGAGGCAATTGAGGGAAGATCTATTGATGAGAAGGTCGAAGTAAATGTCATCGTCGAAGAAGAAGGGAATACGTGGATGACACCACTGGTTGAATATCTCACCAATGACACGTTGCCCGGAGATGCAGGGGAGGCAAGAAAGATCTGAATGAAAGCTACCCAGTACATCATGGTGGAGGGAGTATTGTTCAGAAAGAATTACCTGGCACCATTGCTCCGATGTGTAGGACCCCTGCAGGCTAACTACGTGATAAGGGAGGTACATGAAGGATCATGCGGAATGCACGCAGGACCAAGAGCAGTAGTAGCAAAAATAATGAACTTGGGGTATTACTGGCCCACGATGCATCAAGATGCATATCAAGAGATAAGAAAGTGTGATTCATGCCAGATACATGCACTGATCCCTAAACTCCCAAAAAGTGACATGATATCGGTAACAGCAGCATGGCCTTTCTTCAAATGGGGAATGGATATAGTAGGACCATTTCCGGAAGGACCAGGAAAGGTTAAGTTTTTGCTGGTAGCAGTGGATTATTTTACAAAGTGGGTCGAAGCAAAGCCCCTAGCACGAATTACAGGGGCTCAAGTGTTAAAGTTTTTTTGGGAAAATGTGGTGTGCAGGTTCGGGTTACCAGGGGAAGTGGTAACGGATAATGGTAAACAGTTTGTAGATGAGCCTTTCAAAGGATGGTGCGAGCAAATGCAGATCAAGCAAGTCAAGACATCTGTGGCACACCCTCAGGCCAATGGGCAGGTAGAGCGAATCAACCGCAACTTGGTGGAGGGAATCAAAACACGTTTGGGAAGGTATGAGCACAACTGGGTAGACCAAGTACCAAACGTACTTTGGGCGCACCGAACAACAAAGAAGACAAGTACGCAGGAGACACCATTCAGTTTGACCTATGGTTCGGAAGCTGTCATACCACCGGAAATAGGGATGCCAACTTACAGGAACATGCAGCGGAGTGACTTAGACAATGAAACTGAGCTGCGAATTAATCTGATGTTGGTGGAAGAAAGAAGGGAAGCAGCTCATGTTAGGGAAGCTCGGTACAAAAGGAAAATAGAACAGTACTACAACAAGAGAGTGCGAAGGGTTAGTTTCAAGGAGGGGGAGTTTGTGTTCCGGAAAAACGAGGCAAGCAGACAAGAAGATGAGGGCAAGTTGGGCCCAAAGTAGGAAGGACCGTATCAGGTGGTGCAAAACAATGGAAATGGTTCGTACAAATTGAAGCACCTGGATGGAACCACAATTCCTCGAACCTGGAACGGAATGAATCTGCGGAAATGTTACATGTAATGTCGGGGTTTTCCCCGAGGAGAAGGAACATTTTATTTTCTTTATGCCAAGTAAAGTCTTGATGACCCAAAGATATATGTTCTTTGTTTATTTTGGAAACAACAAATGACGTAACTCGTAATACCGGGACTTTTCCCCGATGTAATTGGCACCATTGAAAGGAATGCAATACATTTGATTCATCAACTTTGTTTATAAATCTTATACCGGATCAAAATCCGAGGAAAGTAACACGCTTTGACTTAGCAGCCAAGTACACCAAAAGAGTGTAATTCCGAATGACGATTCGAAGTAATACCGAAACACTTGTTTCGATGACAATAGGCAATTCAAAATAAAAACTAACACATAAAACACAATGGCACTATCATTAAAGAGGGGATTTAAAAACCCCGATATAGTCATACAAAAATATCAGAAAATTGTGCCCATAATTCGAATCTAAACATACGTTGATAAACTAACGGTAATCAAGGATTTTCTGCTTCAGGAGTTTCTGGATCGGGCAGGGTAGGCTTCACGGATTGAAAAACTTCGAGCAACTGAGTATCGGTGGCAGCCAAAGCATCCAAGTACGAATAATGGGTCTGCTGAAAAGCCTCCTTGGTGGCAGTAAGATTTGCTTCGGCGGAAAGATCATAAAAAAGTGACTGAGTAATGCGCTGACCCAAACGATGCTCTCGGTATCCTGCGACCACACCATCGTGACACCCAGCACGATAATAAGCATTGGTGACACTAGAGCTGGCATCCACAAAATCTTTGCTTTTCAATAAACCTTCTGCCACTTGCTTCGGACCTTGAACAATCAACCAACTGCGATCTTCTTGAAGAGTGGTATTAGTAGCTTCCAACTCCGAAACACGAGATTCAAGTTCCTTGACGCGTTCCCTTTCTCGAACTATGTCATTGGTTGCCTGGGAGCTCCGAGCTTCGGCTGCAAAGAGATCAGAGGATAAAGCATTAATTTGATCCTTCAGCTCCTTCACAGTTCGGCTATGAGTGATATTCAATTCTCCTAAAGCACGAACTGCGTCATCGTTGAGGGAAGAGGACTCGACGCTGGAAGTCCGAGCTTTCTTCAACTCCTCTACTTCCTGGCGGAGATGGGATACCTGACCTTCAAGCTCCCTTTTCTCTTCTTCCAACCGAACTTGAAGCCCATCAGCCCTTTGATTGCTCAGAGAGGCATTTATTTCAAGGGCCTTAATCAATCGGGTCTGATTCGGAAGCTCATCTTCAGCTATAAGCCATCTAGACCGAACTTCAGGAGCAACAACCAGCAGTTGAGCCACCAAATGATCAAGCTGTTCCGCCAAAGCGAAATTATTGGTATTATCAACGCGAATAACTTCGGCGGGAGTGGCTAGGGTGTCCAAGAGATCTCGACAAACATCAGCATCGGCATACAAAGAACGATTATAAACCTGCTGGAAGCGCGACTGAAACTTTTTTACAGCAATAGCAGGTTCGACACCATTAAAATCTGGGGTGTCAAGAATCGGCTCTTTCTCCTTCGGATTAACAGTTTTGCTCGACGTACCTTTAGACAAAATTGTCTTCTTAGGATCTGTCACCTTAATACGAGGTGAATCCTTCTTGGAGCTGGAGGTTTCTTGGGTTTTAATGAGCAAAGGCTTCTCTTTTCTTGACTTAAGGGAACTGTCCCCCTTTTCCGATGAAACAACAGGATCTTTGGACGCAACAGCTTTCTTAAGATTGGAGGATGATTTACTGGAAACAACAACGGGGGAGGCTTTGGAACCCTCAGCATCTTTCTTCGACTGGGAAGGACCAGGACCTTTAATGGGAGTTTCGGGGAGCTTCGTCTGCTTAGGGGAAAGCTTGAGAGGTTGATCAACCTCACCCTCGTGGGAATAACCACTTTCTTGAATAATTCTTTCCACCTCCGAATTAGTGGCACCTTTAGGAGTGGCCGGACATGAGCGATCGGAATAGGTGGAGGGAGGCTCAAAAATGGATGGCTCTTCAGATTCGGAAGTGCTGGATGAAGAGGAATATTCATCCGACTCAGTTGCTAACCCATACTCTTCCGATTCATCTTTTTCGGAAGCAGCAAAAAGCTCTTCGGTATCGGGGCTGGATTCTTTGTTAGACGGAGGAGGAGCCGAAGTAGAAGCAGGCTTTTCCTTAGTCTTGGAAGCTTGAGAAGTGGGGGGAACTCTACTAACAGTTTTGGGTTTCTTGGCGGGAGGATTTTTCATCACCTTCTTGGACTTCGGGGTATTTCTCTTCCTTTTTACGGTAACCCTTCATTGGGTAGGACAACACGACCCAGAGTCGTAGTTAAAAATCCAGGAGCACCTTCGGCAAGGGGGGCCGAACCAAATACAACACCATCCCAATGCCTCATCTCCAAAAAGGAAAGAATAGGCAATGCTGTATCACGAAGCAAGAAGAGTTAGCTCACAATAAAATATGTGTACACATATATGCATAAAGAGAGAAACCAGGAAAGAACCTTTATCAGCAAGCTTCAAACAGGGGCGAGCCTGAGGGCGATTCCAGTTCTGACTTAATCCGGTTAAAACCAATACCCTTTCCGGATAAGAGCGGGCTCTGATCGGATGAGTCTGCAAATCCATAACAAGATCAAGATCCAAGTCATCGGTGTTAGGCTCCGGGTCAGTAAGAGTATCACCCTTTACACACCACCTCATGCGGATCGGAGCTACCGAGGCGTTGACAAAGAAGAAACGATTCTTCCAGTTCTTCAAAGACGAAAGAGACCAGTCGATGCACACGGGGGCACCTCGTCTCTTATCAACGGTAAGCCAATCTCCGTTTAGCCCCACTTTGTAAAAATAGCAAAATGTCAGTAGATCGGGAGCTTTGTTGAAAGCGTGACAGTGAATCTCGAAGTTAGTGATCTTATTCGCCCCCAGCGGGTTCATCTGAGAAACATGACCCTTGAAATACTGGATCACATCGAGAAAAAAGCGAGACAAAGGTAGCCGAAGGTTCGAGTACTCGAACCACGCGCAATAGACACCAATCTTACCCGGAGGAGCATCCCTGATAGTATCATTAGGTCCCGGAACAGTGGACACCATAAGAAGCGTCAATGTGATACGTCTTACAAAAAGTGCGCAGATCTCCGGGAGGCATGGTGTTAAACATCTCTTTCAAGTTTTCTTTTGATTCCTTAGCCATAATATCAGAGTAAAAGAAGAGCACCGAAATAGAAGTAAAATCCGGGGGAAAAAAGGGCAGAGGTTCGGAGAGTGAGTGAGGGGGAAATGAAGAAAGCACACCCCTATAGGGAAGTGGCAGGCACCTCAAGGGGCGCGCGTGACTTTGAAGAAGGCGTGACACGTGGATAACATGTGGACAGGAAGAAGACAGTTGGCGTCGTTCAAACCACCTGAGTAAGCCACGTGTAAATATCTAATGACAGCTGGAACGTTCAAACCTCAAAAGCTGGACACGTGGAATTGAAGAGAATCACGAGTCGGAGGAAAGCACGTGAAGCCACCGAAGCAGCAACAAGAAAGAAAATATATATATTAAGTCCAGCATTATATCTCGACTTCTTCGGAATACAATGCTAGACTGGGGGGAGTTGTTGACATAGGGTCCGATTGTCTGATTCGGGTCAGAATCGAACCAGACATCCGGAACCCTTAGTTCGGCCAAGAAAAGACAGACAACGTGTAAGGACAAAAACAATACGACAAGAAATCGACAAAGAAGGAAAGAAAAGATGCTCTGACGGAGCAACATCCTTTTAACCGCTGGGTAAAAGAGGTAAAAGTTAGGGAACACCCTATTATCCCGAAGACCTCCTATAAATACCCAGGTGAACAGTAAGTATCCACAGGTTTTTTACATATAGCTTCATACATATATCTTTCTGTCCGAACCAAGTTACTTATTCTTACGCCCGAGTTGAATCAGGGGCATAGCCCCGCTCAACCTGGTGTTTTCTCTTAGTGCAGGGAGTTCGGATTAAGGATCACAGAGGTAAATTAAAGAAGAAACGGACTTCAAGTCAGACTTAGTTTAATTCGGGTCGGACTAAAGGGTCTAGTGATCTTTTGTATTAACAGTTATGATGTTAAACATTATTGTTTTGCTGTTAAACGCGATTGTTTTGCTATTAAACATGTTGATTTTCTGCTAAAATTCGTTCCTTTTTTGTTTATCGTATTATTTTGCTTCTAAACATGTTTTTGACAGGAACATATTATCTTTGTGATACCGGTTATACAAACGGTGATGGTTTTTTAACTCCTTATTGTGGGCAACATTACCATCTTAACGATTGGTCTAATCCACCAACCAAGGCTAAGGAGTTATATAATAAGAAGCACTCGTCATCGAGAAATGTTATCGAGAGATGTTTTGGTTTGATTAAAGCAAGATGGGGGCATCTTGCGTGGTACATCTTACCATCCCGTTGAGTCAATGTCACGTATCATTATTGCTTGTTGTTTGATGTACAATATCATACGTATAAATATGGATGAAGACCCTCTTGATAATGAAGTGTCAACAAATCACACTCAAAATGGATACGAGCATGATGATGTTATTAGCACTGTTGAGACTCCACAACTATGGAGTGGAACAATTGATATGAACTTGTTTTTGATTAGGTTGTGTTTTGGAATGTATGAATGTGGATTCATATGTATTTTCTGTAGTTTGTATGAAGGTGGAATCATATGTACTTTTTGTAGTTTGTATTCAAGAGTTTCGCATATGATTTTAGCCTCGTATAATATAACTTATGACGTTTTGACTATTAAACATAGAGATATATGAATGGAAATACAATTGTTTCGAGTCATTCAATGATGTATATTTTTATTTGTTTAAAATTTAATTGTTATTGGAACAAAAAACGAAAAAGTGGTACAAGTTAAAATATAATAAGCTAAAGGTATTAGCGTAATTAATTCACATTCTTTATTGTACATACCAAACAAAATAATTGAATTAATGTATATTTTTCGGATCAATTTCTTTATGCTACAAAACAATGGAAATTATCAAAATTTCTGAACCAATTTTATTTCTTTATAATTTTTTCTCTGCTTATTTATTTAATTTTTTAAAATTTCCCTATACCAAACGTGCCCTAAGTGAAAAAAGGCCATGTAAACTTATTCTTTAACAAAGTGGAATAAAAGGAAAAATGTCATGTCCGACAGAGCCAACTATAAGATCTTTTTGTTGCTGAATTTTGAAAATTCTAACTTTAACGACTTACCCATGTATGTTATTGACGTTGTACTTTATTTAGATCCTCTAGCTTTGCTATTAAAAGTTTTACCCCGTTTCCTGAGTTGGTCAATGTAAACATTCAGTTGACTAGATGATTAGATCTTAACAGTTGTTTGTTATCGTTCCGCTAAAGTATGTATACTACTCTCAATTTATTTCAGTGATTGGTCAATTCTAATATCAATTTGGTATCTACCGTTTTGGCTTTTTTATTGTATTATGAATGGAATAATGAAACTAGGAAAAATGATCAATTAAGTCATATCTAATAGAGGCTTGACCTCTACAACGAACAATTTGATATTTTAAAAGTAAGAAAGGATAATTTTATTGTTTTTGATAAAGAGAAATGCTATGAATATAAAATATTTATAGAAAAATGTATACAAAATAATATGACATATAAATATGAACAAGGATTTTATTAATCCGTGTGTTGGTGGGGTTTAAAATTATATAATTTTTAGATCTAAATCTTTTTTTTCTAGAAACGAAAATATTATAACCACATTTGGTATAAATTATTTATATCTATTAGCACTTGTGATGGAAACATCTGTTAGAATAAGGAAATCTAAAATATAAATATTAAAAATAAAAAGTAGAGAAAGCAGGAGACGCATCTTCCTTCCTTGCCAACAATTCACTTCCAGGTTTTACTTTTCATTTTTCAATTTTGTCCAGCTAATTTATTATTTTGAATTTGAATTTATTATCTTGTTTTTAGGCGTAAATATGTTGTAAGTTGTGGTTATAATCTATAATCACCCCTTTCACTTGCTTGCTTTCGTAGATTCAATTTACATCTATCACAGATGATTGGATCCTTTCTTACTAGAGCCCTCGTGTATGTTCATCCATAACTTATTCATCTTTATTTTTCGATGCACAGCTTGTTGCCCGCTTGCATTCTGCCACTTTGTAAATTTTCATAACTAATTAATTATTATACTATGGAACTACTTACAGAATGGTGTTTGGGTATGCATATCCAGCGTACGAGTGCTTCAAATCCGTAGAGATGAATAAACCAGATATCGACCAACTTCGCTTTTGGTGCCAATATTGGTATACTATATATTCTCTTTTTAAATAATCATTTCACACGCTTACACTTCAATAATCTTCTCAGGATCTTAGTTGCCATGCTCACTGTTTTCGAGCGGATTGCTGACACATTCGTTTCATGGTAACACCATAATCTTATTTTTACTTTCAGACCGCCTCCTATTATATTAGTATGAATGAATTATTGGTTGTTCGACTTTTGAAGGCTCCCAATGTACAGTGAAGCAAAGTTAGCATTCTACATATACTTGTGGTACCCAAAAACACAGGTGGGTACAAATCGGACTGCTCAGATACTGGGTAAAAATCAGTTCCAGTCAAAACCGGGCATTATTGGTACGCCTGCTGGCTTCGTGAACTGGAAATACTTTTTTACACCAACTATACCAAATTTTACAATTAATAGTGTGCCAAATATGTTTACAACAATTTAATTATTCTAATAATATAAAAATTCTCTTGGGGCGACTTTTAACCCATTTCACTTTTAAGCATTTTAGTTTAACCCATTTGCCAATTGAATCGACCCATTCATAAGTAGGTCTGTTTAAATAACTTTATATTTTTTCAGGGAACAACTTATGTATATGATTCCTTCTTCAGACCCTATATTTCAAAGCACGAAACAGATATTGATCGTAACTTGTTGGAACTGAGGACCAGGGCCGGTGATATGTTTGTTCTGTACTGGCAAAAAGCTGCGAGTTATGGTCAAACAAGAGTATTTGATGTTCTTCAATATGTGGCTTCACAATCAAATCCCAAACCTCGTACATCTCAGGTATGATTGTATGATTCGTCGTCTGGACTATTAAATTACCAACTAAGCAAATAACTAAACCAAATAACCTTAAATCACTCATTTTCATAGAAACTGTTATTGAATGCACTTTTTAAGTCCTAATATTGACTTGCATGGTCCAAAACTGTTACTGAAGGGAGTTTTAAAAAATCTTGTTAGTTTGATCTTTTTTTCAAACCTATCTCTATGAATGTTGCATTGTTTTTTGTTATTTCAATAATCTAGAAACATGGCTCATCTTTTTCGCATTGTATAGGCTAGCACACCTGTTCTATTTCTCCCCCTACTGTTACCTATTCACGACCTATACATGCTTCTATAAGGGTGGCAAAATGGGTGGGTCGGATAACAGGTTAAAAATGGTTGGGTACAATAATGGTCAAAACCTTTTTTAAATATGGCCATTAAAAGGTATATTTGTTATAAAATTCAAACTAAAGTGAATTATGAGGTTAATTTGAACACACGTCAAATACTTTCTACCCATTTGACTGCTTCCTTTATAGTTCAATCTTCTTTGGTTAACCTTTTGACCGGTGAAAAGATTTAGCGTAATGCGTATGCGTAATCCAACCATTTTTGTGTAAATGGGTCAAAATTGCCACTTGTAGCTATCATCCTCATTTAGTTCACGAATTGAAAGGACATGATATAATTCCTATTTTTTCTTTTATATCTTTTTTTAATGTTGACTTAATACAAGTTACTATTGAATGATGTTACCGTTCTGGCTTTCTTTTATTATATACTACTTGGTTGTGATACTGATTTTCCGTTACTTGAAACTGCAGCCACCTCAAAGTGGTAGACCTCGACCGCCTGCACCAATTCGCAGAGGACCTGCCACCACTCAACCAGAAACCAGGGATCCACCATCCCCTGTTTCTACATCTTTGTCATCCTCATCTGAATCAACCCCCCACCAACAAGACTCCACAGAGGCAGTGCCATCAACGCCATCTTCTTCGGCTGATGTATTAAGAGCACAAAAAGCAATTCTGGCACAAAGCCTAGTAGGGGTGGTCAAACCTGAAACATCTAATGACGTAGAGATGATGGGAATTGAGCCATCTGGTTCATCAAACCCTAATCCTCCCTCGGAGGACATTGTGATGAAAGATAGTTTTAAGGTTTACTCACGTATTAGGTCAAGGAAAAGTAGTGCTACATCGGTTCAATAATATCGTTGTCGACAGTTTAGCTTGCAAAATGTGAGTACGTAGGATGTTGGATTAATGATCCATGTAACATGTTTGTGTATTTTAATATATTGCTTTAATATAATTATTTTTTTTGCGTGCAATTTCTTGTTAAGAGGGCCAGATTTTTTTTTTTTTGTCAAATCACTATGAAAACAATCATGATAAAGAACCAAGCATGGATCATCGATTTTGTGGAAGGAAGGAAGTGAAAGAACTTGAAGCAAATGGAGTAGTAACAAGTGGAGAAATAAAACAGATTACCTTGGAAAATTTATTTGATGGTGACAATCCGGCAACAGAATTCCGACTATGAAAGTTGGGGAGGAAAACAGAGAGCCGCGGACTTCTAAACATAGAAGTACGATTTATCCCACTTTGCAATAATGTATGACAAACAAAAAAAAAAAAAAAAAAAAAAAAAAAAAAAATTTGAATAACTATGTCCCAAATTCAATCTTTTAAATGTGTCCCAAGATGATGATATCCATGAATGTAAACATTTTATTATGCTAGTAATCTAATAACAATATCATCATCGTCTTTCAAAGCCACAGCCTTTCTTTACTGCTCGACTCTGTCCCTAGCAACCAAAGCTTATTATATAGTATCTCATCTACCTGTTTTCATCCGCTATAATACTACTTCTTTAATATCTCAAACCATTTTTAGTATGTTATGGTAAATTCACACCCCATAGTTCGCTAGCACTGACCTCCGGATTAGACCCGAACCAGTAATCGTGAGCAATCTGCAACCAACAAGTCAATTGTATGAATCATAACCTATTCATTCATGTATTTTAGTAGAGTTCATATGTTCAAACCATTTATTAATAAATTTAATTCAAGCGGGTTAAAGCATCCTAAATAGTTTTATTCAAGGATATTACCCAACTGGCCACTTCTAGTCTTATATACTGTCACAATTTGAGAGATGCAACTTACGTCATTTTGTGATGGAATTATCTTCTGAATCCCATACAATTGGGACTCATCTGAGGCGAGTGAATCAGAATTCATTTGTTGATATGACGAGTTGTCCGAACGCCCACCCTCTCCAGTTGTCTCATTCAATGAATTCCTCTGCTCCTCCGAGCTGCAAAACCACAATAAACATGCTGTAATAAACATGAGAAATGAAAAACAACAAAAAATCACAATATTTTTTGAACGTTTCAGAAGAAGAGTCCACTTTTTCTCTGAATAAAATAAATCAGCTTTTTCTCAATTTAATAAAGAATTTTGTTCTAGAGATGATCATGCGATATTGAATAATACTGTGACAACCGTATCAATAATCAACAAGTAATAACCAATGAGTGCATAATATCAAGTGTAATAAGAAAGTACCTTAAAAGATACAGATCAATTGGGCCTGTATGGCTTCTAACAGTAAGTTTAAATTGCTTCTGAGAGAAACCATAATCCTGCACATTCAATATTTGTTCAAATCAAAATAAAATAATTGCAAAAAAAAAAAAAGAACTCCCTGGTTCATCTGTACTACTCACCTGATCCGGGTCAGGGACTTCAATAGAACTACCATGGGGTGCTCTGATTGCGATTAGAGTCTGATTCTGTACTCAGCAAAAGAAAGAACTTTGTAACGGGAATTTATCATAAAAACTTGAAAGAAACTCTAAAAATCTATGAAACCAGTCATACCTTGAAACATGCAAGCTTCTTGATATCTTCTCCTGTTAAGAAAAGGTGCCTGGAAAAACCAGCAAAATATAAGTAAATCATCATATCAAGTGATAAACTTTATCTAGATGAGGCAACACGGGCTGAGCAATAGCTTGTTTTTTCTAATTTTGAACTTGATAAATACTAAAATGTTTTTTGTATAATTATAAACTATATTATATAGAGGACCTTGTTACAAAATCCATTGACCCGTTAGAGGCAAAGTATAACCCAAATCATCACTTTAACCCATAAATGATCAAAATTGCTACCACCAAACTTGCAAAACCATCCGCTTGGTTTTTTGTCACAAAGCAATCAAAACACATTACATCATGCAAGAATGATCGGCTTTGGACAATTTTTGTCCGAAATTGGTCAGTCTTGGCATTTTTGCAAGAACAATAGCTTGTTTGCAACAAACAAGCAAAATGGTTCCAAAGGTTACACTTTAATTTTAATCATAAGCTATTATACTATCTTATGGCCTGTTATATAACAAGAACAACCTAATGATGAAGTTCAACATACTTTTTGTTATTATGATCGAGTTCCATAGAGTGCAGGCGCTCCTGTGTTTCCCTGGATAAAAAATCAAATGTTAGACAGATAATGTAAACAACCTTAAGTGTAGGTGGTACATGCAATTTTCAACCCATTTATTTATCAATGAGTTGATTTGGGCTATGGTTTATAAAAATATAGAGCTAAAATGAAAACGGGTCAAATGGGTTGAAAGTTATACCCAAAGTGTATTCCTTTTTATTCTAAATGGTTATTGGAATTATATTAACACATCATATATTCAAACAAACAAGTAACTGTTACTAGTCAATCTAACTCGATCTAACCCGAAGCAAAAAAAAAAATGTTTTGACCCGTTACCCAACCCGCCCATTAATGCCACCTCTAGCTTCTAGTAAATGTAAGATTGTAGCCAATCAAACCTTATGCACTGGTCCAGACGGGATTCTTCAGAAGATAGATGTTCAAGCTCAGCCTGCCATTAAGCAGTATTTTAGTCAAGGTTGTAAAACTCCTATTAATCCATCGATTAATCGATGATTAATCCCTAATCCCTAATTTACCGATGAGATTCCCAAAATCAATTCAATTATTCCTCCGGTCAACTAATCGGTCAAAATCAGAGCAAATAGGTCATAATCTGTCTAATCGGTCTAAAATAACTATTTTTATGAATATAAGACCAAAATCCAGACCATTTAATTAGCTTATTACATGAAATATTCAAATATTAACTAAGGCCATTATATATAGAAACTTCAATCCGATTAATCTCTAGCCCCTACTTCACCGCCACACTAGCGTCTAGGGATTTTTCAGCAAGTGTTTTGTTACTTATTTTTATTCAAAATACCTCTCATTTATTAGTAAAGCATATCTGTCGAACTAATTATAAATAATATACAGACATACAGTTACAAAACAAGTTTAGCATATCCCTTATCATAACAGCCAACTTTCCAAAAATGTTCACTGTAGCATATAGTACGTTCAGTTACAAAACTAGTTTATCATATTAAAAAACAGCTTACAGGTAACATTCTAATAATGACGTTCACTGAAGCATATAATACATACCTTTAATCTTTTAGCGTTATTACCCAGGCTTCGTGGTGATAACGTATTGTTTCCCCTATTAGCAAAAGTCCACACTTTAGTAAATAAATAAACATAAGTGAAGACGTACAGAGCAGAAGGAGTATCAACTTACCTCCACCGTATGTGATTCTTTGCTGCTTTTTCTACTAGTCCTATTCCTTCAAGAACATTAGTGATATCGTAAATTCTCCTCTTCTGAACCTGCAATATAAGTAAAAATTAAATAATACTCTTGATGCATAGAAAATAATTTGATTACTGAACGATTAGAAATAGAAATGTTGCAGGAGTCTACAGGCTTGAACAATAACAAATATTTTTCTGCAATCGTATTTTTCTCCGTTCAATACTAAATTTTTTAATGAAAACATTTCACATTGTTCTTGAGTTTGAAGAGAAAAGAAAGTGTAAGTTAGGAGAGAAGAAAATATAGCAAAATAAGTTCTCTTTTGTTCTCGAGTTGTAAAACGGAAAAGAATATGTTATACTTTAATCATTTTCCATATTTTTAAGTTGGAGATAAAAAGAAAGATAATTAATATTTTTACGCGAGGGCATAAAGGTCAAAGTTGGTTTTGTCACAACAAAATAATATTCCAGATCTCCCCACGTTTGGGAGAATAATTATAGAAAGAAAATCGTCTGGTTTATTGTAAAAAAACTCAAAAAGAGAGGTTCTATACTATTAATGAGTTGCGACATCAAGCAAATCATACATCTAATATATCTGCAGCTTTGTTTAAGTCAATAATGCCATCCTTGTCCGCATGAATCAAATTAACAAACTTCTTTGTGAGGAGTCCTGACAACAACAAAACAAAGGATTTCGTTAGAAAATATACCCACCTAACTTGAAACCAGATTACACCAGGACATAACCGGGAAATAAAACCAACTAATTTGGACTTGTGTAAACTCACCAAGAGAGCTATCATAGCGACAAGCACCAACATTAAAATCAACGGAGTCTGAAACAAATAAAGCAACATGTTAGAACCAAAAATTGAGTACATTAACGTAAGTAATTGTAAACAAGTGTTCACCAGCATTTGGTTGATGATTTTCAGATTTAACATGAATAGAGGACGTAGATTTCCTACTTTTCTTGCAAACACCGTAAGGCAGTGGTAGCGAAAAATGATGATCGACTACTTCAGTTTTAATGCGTCCTTGTAGAAAAGGATGTGGATTTAGCGACTCATATGTGACAGCTTGTTTTGGCTGTTTCAGAAGGTAACAAAAATAGAAATTAGTATACGGAGTCGTGGTAGTAGTTGCATTGAAATCCATAGTATTAGTTACCGTGATTGTATTAAGAATCAATATAAATAAGGATAGCATATTTCATTATAAACATAATTGTGTGCCGATATTTAGAAGAAAAAAGGAAGAAAAGCATGCATATCATATGTGAGTTTCTTTACGAAAAAGGGATTTGTTATAACTATCGAATTTACGTTTTCTTGATTAATTTGATTTATATCATAAATCCCACATTCCTGTCCTGTCCTAGCAAACATTATACAACCAAGTATGAATAATTTATAACAAACACAGTTCTTATTACTTGTTGAAATTAGAAAGGGGTAATTCGTAACGGATAAAAAGTATGAAGGTGAATTTTAGATACAAAGAAGCTACATATAAAAAGAGTTACTGACAGCAATCCAGCAGTAATTAGTCGTCGTCTTCTTCTTTTGTTGTTGTAACAAATTAACATCATCACTAACCGCCATTGACATCGCCACCACCACCGATTGATTCTTCTTCTACCTATATATATGTATATATATATATATGTATATATGTATATATGTATATATATATATATATATATATATATATATATATATATATATATGTATGAATGTGTGAGAGAGAGAGATTGAGACGGCAAAAGGGGGATGGAGCGGGAAGGTTAGGAAAAGAGAGAGAGGCGGGATTTATGAGAGTTCGAAACTATACATACATATACATACATGTACTTAGGATTCCCTCTTTTTTTCATCCAACCAAAACCCCCCATGTATGGCCCAATTAACTTACAACTTTTCTATTTATTTTTTTTTCTTTTTTATTTTACTTTTATTTTTCTTTTACACTTCCTCTTTGTAGAATACTTTCAACCTTTACGAAAATAATCTTTAACATAGAATAAAAGAGCAGTTTTAAATGCCATATAACGAAATAAGGTCAGTTGAATGGATTAACTTCTTTGATGTCAGCCATTAGATCAGATTGATAAAAAATTTCGAATATTATAAACATAAAAAGTGTCGTTAATTTCTAGTCCGATAACCAAATATCAATTTATTTGAATTATTTCCTTGTATTTACAAGTCGTATGTTAGATAAAAAAAAAAAATCAATAGTAACACATTAAAAAGAAAATTTGTGTCTATACACATGCATCTTTTAAGAAAACAACTAATATGTAGATTATTAACCAAATATGATATCCTTGAACATTTTCTTGCTATTTGAAACTTATATGTTTGAATAAAAAAAATTAAAAAGATAAAAAACACAAGAATGAAATATTAGCTAGAAAGAATTACATATTTAAAAAAAAAACTCAACATGCCACTAAATAATCAATAAATTATGAAAATTGAATAATAAAATCTAGATATAATCATAAAACAATTACATATTAGAGTAAATTACACCATTTGTCCCTATATTTATACTCAAATCACTAGTTCGAGGCTTTTTTGAAATAATTATGTCATTAGTCCCCATTATTGTAATTCTGTTACACCGGTGGTCCAAAATACTAACGTCCGTTTATTTTTAACGGAAACCATGTTACGTGCTTTCCACACGAGGACATTATAGTCTTTAACCATCCTCACTTATCTTATTAACACCAATAGTCACTCTCACTCTAACTCCTTCTCTCTCTAAAAATCCACATTCTCTCTTCATCATCATATAAAAAAACGAAATAAAAAGAGAAAAAAACATTTGTCTCTTTCTTTTATTTCTCATTTGTGAAACCACCTCACCCCCAAAAATCCATCTCCGACGTGTCTCCGATCATCACCATCACCCTCAGTTGGGCGCCAATTCTGCCACCACTACCATCCTCCACCGCCATTCGTATTTCCGACGTGTCTTCGATCCTCCACCACTACCATCCTCCACCATCCTCCTCCGACGCGATTCGTATTTCCACCCCACCATTGTTTCCGATCTAAATTTGATTTTTCCGATCGTCTTGTCCGACAGGTGTTCATCTTTTCCGACGAATTTTTAATAAAAAAGAAAAGCAAAAAAGAAGTTAACTTGTTCAAGCATATACATCTTTCTTTCCTTAAATTCGTCGGAGAAGAAAGGTGTATATACTTATAATTTTTTTTTTTCGTTTATTATATTGTCAATTAGCTTGAATCCCCTCTTTTTCCCGACATGCACATCATGAGTGGGAGATGTATGAGATATAACGTTTTACCCATACGTTTAAAAGATAGCATTTATATTGACCAGTTTACCAATGGATCATAATTGCTACTTCTAGATGTATGATTTTGGATGGTGAATTTGTTTAAAAGAAATGGAAAATGGGGAAGAAATGTGTGGTTGGTAATGTGACAGTGAGAGAAAAGATATAGTTTAAAAGTGTAAGTTAAAGGTGAAATGACAAAAATACCCTCGTGTGCAAGTCATGTGTTGAAAAAATCGTTAAAAATAAACGGACGTTAGTATTTTGGACCACCGGTGTAACAGAATTACAACAATGGGGACTAATGACGTAATTATTTCAAAAAAAGCCTCGAACTAATGATTTGGGTACAAATATAGGGACAAATGGTGTAATTTACTCTACATATTAAATACATTTGATCACTTTCATTTACAAGAAAAATATTTGTGATATATGGACAAAGTCAAGTGTTTTAGTTTTATTATCCATATTAACATCCAATAATTGATACCTTTATTTATCAAGATGCAAAAGAAATGTTTCGTCAAAATCATTAACCCAAGTGAAATTAAGTCAGTAATTCCTATACGTTATAAGAAAAGAGTTTTGATAACATAACTCACAAGTTATGGCCCACCCCACGCAACCAAACAAAGAACTCAAGACACTCCCCGAGCTCTAAAATAAAGAAACTGTTAAAAAGTTAAGACACACAGTATAAAAGTGTACACTTTAAATGTAGAGGTGGTTACTGAAAATACAAGAACCGTTTCATTAATGTACGATGAATTTATATATGTAATTTTATATTATACATAACATGAAGGGCTATGATTATCAAATCAAATAACAATACCAAAAAGACATAAATTAAATTAAACCATCTGCATTCACATAATTTTAATTGTTGATGGCAAAAATGAACTTTGATGTACGATAATGGATAACAAAAAATAGAAAAAAAAAAATGATATGAGCATAGAAAATGTGTTTTAATAAAATTTGAAATTGGAATTACAACAAAAAGAAACAATTGCTTTTATAACATGTTTAATGTTAACTGACTAGTTAAATGTATGAATGTTTACTAATTAACTAATAATTATTTAAATATATTTAGGTGAAAATAAAATAAAATGACACATCTCAATTATATAGGTTGCCAGGTGTTATGTTTCTAAAGATGTTGGGACTCTTTTAATAGTGCTTGTCCTTAGAATGACATATATATATGTATATTATTTTTAAACATTTCATTTGAAATGAAAATTTGTGAGTTTAATAAGCTCAATAATTTCTTATAAAATTTAGGGTTAAAATCAAAGATAATCAACAAACGTTTTAATTTGTAGCACTATAAACAACAGACTTTGAAAAACCTTATTATAATTCACGTACTTTGTTTTTTTTTCAATAACAAAAACAATTTCAAATTTATGACTTGATACCTGCTATAAAGATAATTGTTTTTTTCCCTTTTTATAAATATGATAACTATAAGGTGTAAACCTTTTGGACGTTATCCCTGATGCGCCCCGGTCGAAACTCACCTGCTGGACCTCCTTATCCCATCATTTGTAAGTGTTCTCACCTAATTTTCATTATTTTGGATTTTTAATTTTTCATAAATAAAAGCCATTCAGTAAGCGTATAGCACAATGGTGTTATGCTTACTTTTTTTCTTTGTAACAAATTGGAAAAAATAAAATAAAATTAGTCAAAGTGTGATTTGTTCTCACCTACTCTTCCTGATCTTTCCAGTTTATGCTTATTGGATTTAGGAAGGATATATCACGTCGACCACGTCATAATTGACGGTCACCAGTCTTGAGATCAAAAAAAATTGAATAAAAGGTAAGTTAGTCGCGGGGAAAAATGGTAGCTGGGAAACTCAGTCATCGGAAAATCCGTCAAAGAAGATGAGTAGGAGGTAACAAGATTTATGACTTTAACAAATAAGTTGATTATAATAAGATTTTTTTTTTAATTCGTTGATTATAGTTCGACAAATTAAAAAGTTCATTGATTATTTTTTACCTTAATCTAAAATTTATAGCATCTTCTTATTCAACTTAAAATAAACCGTCAACAACCAAATCATAACCAATTCTAATTAGTTTTTTTCATTTCAAGAAACGCAGTTTCGGTTTAGTTTAGTTCAAAACTAGTTAAACGGATCAGGATACACACTTTATATGTTTTCACTATAAAATAGTATATAAGTAAAAGATACTGATTAATTGATGTTCACTTGTGTAAACAAAAAAATTGATCTTATGTTGGCAATGTGATATTTTGCGTCATCAAACAAAAAACACATGAATCAAGGTTTCTAATGGGCAAATCGTTTGTAAATTAGGGTTTCGATTGGGAATTTTTGAGAGTCGTATAGTCATTTCAGATTAAAATATTTTAATGATACAATCGAAATCTTTTATCAGATAAAACTAAAAATTGATTGAATAAGAATTTGTGTGTTTTCATGAATATGAATTTGAATACGTACCAGTTTCTTTAACCAACATAGACGGAAGTTTATATAACCGTCTTCGCCAGTTTTAATAACCATCAAACGGGTTTTAAAACCGAATTAAATAAACTAGATTTTATAACTGCCCCTTGAACCCCGCTGTCCCCGGACCCCTGTCGTTTTGGTGTTTCACCCCTAAACAATTAAGATAAATTCAAATAAACGTGCAATTCACATTTCTCTGACCTTGTTCAATATTTATTAAGATTATATATTGGTTAATAAATTAATTTCATTACACCTAAATCATATTGGTGACCAAATCACCAACAATCATCCCCTATTTAAGTGTAATCTTGATTAATTTACATAAAATTCATAACAAACAAACTGATGCATAAATGAAATGTCGTGACGATTGAACTTCATATTAGCATAATTACATTTCATATAATTGAATATCGGGGTATTAATAAAAGTTGAACCTTTCTATTCATAGAGAATATAATGAAGAAAATATAGCCAATATTTACACATTCATGTTCTAACTTGACACCATATTTTACTACCTATGTCATATCATTTAATAAGCATATCAAACCCTAAGTCTCAAACTTCTAGAAGCAAATTCATGCTGATATACACAGTTCTTTATTCTTGCACTTGCACGTGCAACTTTTCAAAGAACTATTAAGAAATATAATTTCAACAGAACTCACTTGTAGTACTAAACACATATTTCGGATATAACGAATAATGTGTTACAATATTTAAATATTAAGCTTTCCACATTGAATGCAACATATAATGCTATATTAGATGGAAATTGGGTATCTTAATATAAAAGATTTCAAGTGGATTTTAAATCCATCCATTTTACCGCCTTGTGCACAAGATTTCTAGCTAACCATGTGATTAAATGATCGACTAAATTTAAATCAGTTTACACAAACTCTACAAATATCACACCATTCTCGATTAGCTCACGGATCATGTTATGTTTAACACCTAAATGACTTCCCATTATACACATGACTATAATCTTTAGCAAAGGTAGCAACACTATTACATCTGATATAAAAAAAAAACAATCGAATTTTGACGACTTTTTTTTTCTTCCGTTTTTTGACGTAAATTTTAATAGTACTAAAATCACATGTGATAGTATTAAAATCAAATGTAATTGTAATGTAAATCATATTTGATTTATTATGTATGTAATTTCGAAAACTAATAAAGCAATAACACACATGATTTTAACTTTATATGTGAATATTAAAACACAAAAGTATTAGATGAGATATAATGTATATAGACTCGGGAAAAAAAAATTGACAAGTTTTTATTTTTTCATTTTTGGACAAATATTGATATCAATTAGGTAAAATCAAATATGATTTGAAAACTAAATATGAATTTTTAAACTCATATATATATATATATATATATATATATATATATATATATATATAGTAATTGGATCGGGTAAGAACGGCCCAAAGTCTAGGAACGCTAAAAACCAATGTTGACCGTCCGATTGAGATGATGATCAGTAGTAACCTTTCTACTGATCAGTAGTAACCTTACTACTGATCAGCAACAACTTCTATTGATCAGTAGTAAGGTTACTACTGATCATCACCTTAATCGGACGGTCAACATTGGTTCTTAGCGTTCCTAGACTTTGGGTCGTTCTTACCCGAACCTCACCCTGTATATATATATATATATATATATATATATATATATATATATATATATATATATATATATAGATTGGGGTTCAAATGGGATCCCTAATTTTCTAGAGATCTAGGGATCCACTTTTTAACCACCCATTTTTTCTTATATCTTTGTTTTTTTTTTTTTGCTTTTTTCTTCCGAAAATCACATTTGATTTTCAATCTTACTTTTAAAAATCACATGTGATTTTCAATCTACAAATCTTTTATGGGTAAAATCACATGTGATTTTTAACCTACAAACTATTTTGCTTATAAAATCACATGTGATTTTTGAGAAACAAATATTTCAAGTGTGACTTTAAAATTTATATATTTTGGTTTTTGAAAATCACATGTGATTTCCCAAAAAAAAAAAAAAATTCACGTGTGATTTTAAAATTTATAAATTTTGGTTTTTGAAAATCATATGTAATTTGAATTTTTTACAAAAAAATCACATGTGATTTTGAAAAAAAAAAAATTAAGTAAAACATAAAAAAAAAAAAAAAAAAAAAAAAATATTAAGGGGAAAATGTGTGGGTGAAAAGTGGATCCCTGTATCCCTAGCAAATTGAAGATCTCATTTGAACCTCACCCTATATATATATATATATAACTGGAATCAGAAAGAAAAATACAAAAAATATATTTCAAACTAATAAAATCAAATGTAATAAAGATATGATTTTATAGTATAAATTTGAGTAAATTATAATTTTTGTCTTTCAAGACTTTCAAATTCGCCGATTTCGTTCTTTAACTATTTTGTTCGCGCAACTTTTGTCAATACTTGTTATATTTTTGTTTTTTTCTTTTTTCTTTTGTCCATCCGTGAAGTTACAATTAGTTTTTACCATTAAATGTTAACTGAACTAACTGGAATGACAAAAAATATATTTTAAATATTTAATTTTTTTTTTCTATTTTTTTTTTTGTAGAACTCATGAGCTTTTCGCACATAAAATTATATTTAAAATCACATTTATTTTTTCACATATGTTTTTCGATTAGCATTCGTCACCTTCGATCAACGTCGCCAACACCACCACCTCATCTGTTGAAAATCATATGTGATTTAAAAACTTAAATTTTGTACCGCCTCCATATAAATCATATGTGATCAGTTAAAAACATAAATTTAAATCGTAAATGATTTTTAAAATAGAAAATTTTGATTGATTGATTTGATCTCACATTTTTTAGTTGTATTTTTTTATCTAAACGTTTTTGGTAGATTAGTTTTTGTCAACGGATTATTAATTCAAAATATTTTCTTTAAATTATGAAAAGGTTTAATAAATCTTAAGCTCATTTAGCATAATATATCCTCCATATGCTTGATAACGATAGATAATCTCGTTTGTTTCTTTTAGGAAATTACCTGTTGGTCTATGGTTAACGGTTCCATTTAGAGCATTTAGTTACAAGACTAGTTTGACATTCGATTTTCCAAAATTACACTCAAAAGAAAACGAAAAAGAAAAAAAATAGTAATGATCAAAATCTGTAATATAAAATGTGACAAAGACCTACAAGCAATCCAAGATTTGTGAGAATGCTCATTTAACATTCTAAACTGAATGAAACCTAAAATACATGTAAACCACAAACAGCAGAAACCAACATTCGGTTCGTAAAAGTCGTACAATCGGAAAGAGCACGTGACATAAACCAGTCAGATTCACTTATTGGGTTGATTTTCATTGTAGATTTTGGTGCCACTCAATACGTATCCGCCACAAGCACTCATCTGCATATGTGGGTGACTTCTTGAAGGAAGAACCTACGCCACACAATCATAGCAGCAACTGTTACAACCAGTTTATATATAAATACAAATTCAAATACACCATACTCCTAGTGTGGTAATTAGGTTCAAATTCTTTTCTAACATATCACGTAAACTAAACAAACCTGATATTCACGTAGCCAAGGTTCTGTTATTTGCAGGCCAATTGCCATTTTCTCAACTTGGAGATTGTGCATGCACGTTGCCAAAGGCTGCAGTTAAGCATAAAAAACAACTTCTATCAGCGTCTATTTTAAACAGATAAAAAATCATGTCTTTCGAAGAAGTACAGATGGTTACTTATGAATGGGTCAATCCAGATTTAGTTCTATCCATAACGGGTCACACAGTTAAAATCAGAAGTACTTTAAGGAGAAGCTTTTATTCAGAAATATTTAATAGTATTGAAATATAGTTTTCTAATCATAGTTGAGAAAGTAACAATTAAAAAACAAACTGAAAAATCTGAACAAAGAGTATTCCAGGTCAACCGTGTTTGACCGGTGTAAAATAGCTACCCATTTTTTTTTAAACCATTGCCTAACCCGTCTATCTGTGACCTCTAATTTAGGGCTTAGAAACATGTCGCAAAACCATTATTTAAGTACCATTGTCAATTTCAAGAATACAACCACAATCTTTTAACCAGATATATAACGAAAAATAAAACTGAAGCAGGTACAGAAGCAACAAGAAAAAATTTGGGTAGCAAGTAAAACCTGAAGATACTGGTGATAAATCACAAAGGGAGCTGAATATGACAGAAATGGTAGGACCTCCTTCACAATATTCCACGCATCAACATCTGGAGCAGCGATTATAAGGCTGCATTAACAAAGCGGAGATTAGAAAGTAATAATGAATTACTAGTTAGAAAAAAAAAACAAGAAAACGGATATCAACCTTGAAAATCCATTTTCTTTCCACAACTTGATGGCTTCTTCAGGAGCCTTTTCTCCTGGTTTTGCAGCTTTATGTACTTTCGTAAACCTCACATCTTCAGCTGACAATTTAGTCTCTTCCATGCTAACAGGCTCTGAAGATGGAATAGAAGATAACGATTCCTGCACAGAAACATATTCAGGTCTATGTATTTAAGCACATGGGATAATATGCATCATAGGAGGCTGTCTGGACACATTTACTTACAAAAGGATAGATTTTGGATATGTTGTACCTATAAAAGGGTATATTTTAAAGCGAATTAAAACTACTTAATCCTTTTAATTATATATTAAATGATTATGACAAAATACTTTTTCGTAGTCATGTTTAAATACAATTTATTTGTAAAACGAATCTGAGGACAAATAAGTACTTTCGTTGCGACCCCAAATTACTCGTTTTAACCTGAACCCATTTTGATCCAACCCATTTTGATCCGTTACCCAACCCACCCATTCGGCAATTTTATCACCTCTTACATGAAACAATGCCAACTATAACTTTCTTACTGACATCGGGTTGATTGGATGGGTGATCAAGATTACTGGCAGCAGGAAGCACACCATTTTCTTTAGAATCTCCACTTTTAGGAGCAGAAAGTTCATCAAGAGGTAACCTCACGATCCTGGCCCAAAAAGAAGGTTTTAGAGTATCAGATTGATTCTATTTATCTACAATTCTTCTATATAATGAATTACGGTAACACAAAAATATCAATGATATTTAGTATGTCAGAATCGAGTGGCCATTCTGATTATATTTG
Source organism: Senecio squalidus (assembly GCA_910822075.1). Lineage (NCBI taxonomy): Eukaryota > Viridiplantae > Streptophyta > Magnoliopsida > Asterales > Asteraceae > Senecio > Senecio squalidus. Next base: position 3,417,305 of record CAJVGC010000589.1, read on the forward strand.
ATGAAAGGTGAAATACCTTTTGTTAATTTCATCACCGAAGTTAAATATTCTTACTATCTCAAGAGAAGGTGGGGAATCACCACGATAGGTATTGCACACATAACCGGTGCCTGTTAAAAGAACAGCAATATTAACAAACCAACAAAGTACATACAAAAACATTCTATCTATAAAACCCAGAAAAGGGGGAGGGGATGTCGATCACTTCAACCACGTTAAAAAATAAAAAAAATAAATAAATCAATATTAGGGTGGTGAACCCAATTATCTGATAGGATTGAGTGAGGGTAAATTCGTCATTTTCATTCAATTTGACCGATTTAGGTATCGTTGCATATAATATGAGGTACTTGAAATGAAATAGTTGAACATAATGTAGAACAAACGGATTACAAGTATCAGAGAAAAAAGAGTAGTAAATGAAACGGTGCAGTCTGGAAAGCATTTAAAGTTCAAGTTATACGAAATTTCAATCAAAGGAAGAAATTTCATTGTTTTGTTGTTCATATGCTAACCCAAGGCCTAAACGATGAATGTCTTAAAATAATGAAACATGTAATATCAATATATCAATAATCAGGGACAAAACAATTTCTCAGAAAATTAAAGCATTTATTTGCAAAGCATATTACCTTATTATACACTGAGGATTGTCTTTTTCCTCATTAATCATATCAAAGTCAATTTAGTTTGTCAATTTTTGACAGAAAAATAAAAATGGTTGTACAAATTGGAACTGAGAGTATCATAAAATAAAAGGAGTATTTTATACCTCCCATGCGCTCTGCAACAGCACCGGTAATCATACCACCAATCATATCCACGACAAGAACATCAGATTGTGCAGTAACATTAGCGAATGAGAGTAAAAGAGATAATGTATCAACTCTCAAGAACCTGAGATTCCGACATTAGCAACTAATGAATAGGGGGTCTAAAATAAAAAAATGAAATGAAGGAACTATATGATTTACCCGATTCTTGCTGGATACTTCTTGAAGTAAGTGTCGCATATACTGGAAGGAATAAAAATTAAAAGTGTATTGAAAGTGCATGTAGATGATTATGTTAAATGCGTGTAAAGTTACCTGCGGGCAAAGGGACGTCTCAAGAGTATTTTAGGAGCATACTTCTTTTGCTTCTTGAGCCTGTACTTTTCCTGCAGAGGATGAAGTTGAGTATGGAGTATAGTTGTTACTTAAATGATCTAAAGTAGAGTACTGACTTGTGAAAAGGATGTTTTATTCTCGAATGTGGCACTGTTTGCAATAAGAGCTTCAACTATTTCATTTCCACTTACACCCTGACTTCGCAATCCTTGTATATGATTGGCAGTAAGTGTTTGAGCTGTATTATTATCAATCAATGAACGGTTGTCTCTTGAATCGTCATCCTTGTTGTTGTTGTGTTGAAGTGAAGAAGAAGAAGAAGAAGAAGAAGAAATGGGAGACAAGGAAGCGTTATCTACTTGAAATAAAGAACCGAAGGGATACCCGATAAGGGGGTGAAGTGGGTAACTCTGATTCCCAATTTTAAGAATCCTGTAAATCACATTAATTATATGAATACCAAAATAGCCAAATAGCAATATACATATAGATAGGAGATTGGTAATGTAATTACGATCCGGCAGTTAAACGAGAGAAAAGGAGACGATCGCCATCGTTAATGTCAAGTAAAACGCTGCAACCTTCCCATGTTATTCTACTACTATCTTCCAAAAACATATTCAATCCAATAACACCACACCAGAAGAAGATGTTGAATTTATTGTTTTAATTTGAGTTTCAACTGTATAAACCCTAGATATAAACCCTAAATAGGAAGGATTAGGATTAGAAACAAGCGCCGGGATTTAGGAGCGTCTTCCCATGTAACTAAGGTTGTTTGTTTATTAAACGGGCTTATGTAATTTTTCATAAATATGAGTTTATTTTTTTTTTTTTACTTATGAACTTACAAAGCTAAGCTCAACTTGATAAATGAACTTATAAGCTTATGAAAAATTACATAAGCTCAACTTGATAAATGGACTTATAAGCTTATGAAAAATTACATAAGCTTATAGGCCGGTTATATAAGCCGAAACAAACACCCATAAACAAAGCTTCAACTTAAGTTTGAGCTTATATATAAAAATAATAGTTATTAATTTTAAAGTTAAATTATTATATTTATGTATAAATAAAATCTATATTTTTCTTGATAAATATAAATCATAACAATTACACATTAATTTTTTTATATTCAAATAGTTAGATTCTGTTTTTTTTAGTAAAACCAAAACCAAAAACAAATATTTTGAGTTTTCATTTTTTAACAACTGAACAGTTATCTTGCTCAGTGATCATCTTTTCTAATGTCAATTTACACAAGTATTTCAGTTTGGAAGGAAACATGTAGCTCGTGCCATAATTACAATTACTAGTTATTAATTTTCCTTGAAAAACATGTTTTCCAAAAAGCATCACTCAAAGAGAAAAATAAAAAAACTTGTGAAATTCCATAATAACGATACTACATTTTTTCCATACACATTCAAATTAGCTTTCATTTGGGTGGGGAAACATTCTTTGGCATGCTTTCAAGAAACAAGTCATAACTACATTAAATCTCGATATAAGGTAACTTACTAAATACATAAAATGATTCCAATTAATGCAAGATTTTGAACAATGCTAAGTTTGAGCATCTGATATTCAAAGAGATGATCTGATTGACGCAGGAGGATGGACCAAAGTCAATTTACTGAAGTTAAAGTGCCTATATATACCAGAAGCAAAGAACCAAGGAATCAAAGTAACGAAAAAATAAATATGGGAACTACGGGATTGGTGTATGTGCTTGTGCTGACACCAAAACATGAGCAAAAATTTACAATCAGATACTTGAACTATCTCACAGTCACAGGTATACACCAAGTCCACTAACTACTTTTCACAGTAAAATAGGCCATGCATCACCCCGTCAATTCCATTAACCTCAACAGTAAATCTACCGACGTCTCTTGCCAAAAGCGTTAATCTGTTCCACAAAAAATCAACATATCAACATGTATTAAAAAGTGCGGAGGTCCTACCCACACAAACTTACAATAATAAATTAGAGTCTGGTTCAAAAATAATACAAACTATAATAACAAGTCTAATTTGAATTAATCAATTTAGGAGCTTCTAGTATACAATAATATAATATACTTTGGGCAATCTTTGACCTATTTAACTAGTTTCCCTTTTGGCTAGGTTTTTTTTTTGACTCATTTCAACCCTTGGATAACCAAAATAACCTCATTCCATAAGTAAATCGGTAGAAACTGTTACCTCTACTAGAGAAGAAAATCAAACGTAAAACTTCCGAATATTATAACACTTGGTTTTAATTATCATCATACTTCATGATCAGGAATGAACACAGATAAAAAAAAAATTAGCCGACTCTTTTTAAGTTCATGAATAAAGCTTGGATGAATACTTATTAAGGATTAACTTGCTAAATATGTTGGCTAAAGAACATACCTTACTCAATGTCCTTTCAAAGATTCACCACTTAATTCCCTCCTAACCAGCTCCAGGATTTCGGTAACCTGCAATCCAGAAAAATAGCAACCAGACTGTTATACAAACATGAATTATAATAAAAACTATCATTTACATTAATCGACACCGGCACATTTCTCGTTAATTTGTTATGAAAAAAGGGAACCAATTTGATATGACTTTTTTTCTTCTGGTACAGATGAGTATTTATTGTACTAGGGTTCTTTTTCTTTATTCTGTTACTTGAACTAGAGGTAGCAAAATGAGTGGGCCAACGCGTCGAGTAATTGACTAACTGACAAAAACTATGGAAAAAGGTCAGGTTGGTTGCCGAAACACTTTATACCCAAATTTTTTGGATTTCCTTATTTATAATAATTGAGGTAAATAGGATTACATTTACAACTTTCAGGAACTACATTATTTCATTAATCGCCAAACATTTTATATGAAACAATTGAGAAGGTTATATATATATATATATATATATATATATATATATATATATATTAAATATATACTTGGGCGACTTACAACCTCTTTGACCCATTTCATTTACCCGTTAGAGATAAAACATAACCCGAGTCGACTAGCCCCCTCTATTTTGAATCATTAATATCTACAGTGCTACATGACATCCTTTTTATTTAAATTTCTGGTTAGCAGGAATAACTTTGAATGTCACGGGATATATAAAAAAGTACTTATAGACAACAAACAATAAACTAATGTTTTATATGTTTGTGACGATATTGGGGGCGAGCACATTCTTGTTAAATAAATGAGTCGTGCTTACCCCAGGGTAATGTTGCAAGACCGGCGAATAATGATCAAGAGCTATATATATCTTCTCAAGTAGACCTAGAAGTGTGTCGACTTCATCTCCCAAAAGATCAACCTGGGTCCACGGAAAATGTAAACAACTTTAAAAATCAGTCTTTACAAATTGGACTTTCATTAGTTAATGCCATAAAAAAGCAGCAGAACTACAAAGATTTAGTAATAGGTAACATGTCATACACTACAGGGTAATAGGGCTACTCCAATATACATATTATTAATGAGACCGTCAATATGTTAATATGCAAAGCTTGTATATATTGAATATTATATTACTTATAACCACAAAAACTAATCAGTCTAAAAAAACATTCATTATAATGCCTGGCCTGGATATGTAACTGAGACCAAATGATTGACTACAGAGAAAGTGGCAAAGCAAAGAAACAAGCAAACGATTACGTTCTTCAAATATTTAAAACCTCGATAATTTATGAGGACGTATCAATTATAAAAAAAGAATATTTGATGGCAAGGTTGCAAGAGCACATGGCATACAAATGCTACTTAACTTCGGAAGAAATGGTAGAAACAGAAGGGAACTAAAAGAATTCAAAGAAAGTGCATACCAATATTAGCTCTTACAGAATTTAAAAAAAGGGAAAAGAAAAGAAAACATCCACCAGACATTCATCTAAGTCCGGAGAACACCAATATTAGAGCATTTTATAAAATTTCAAGTGTCCTAATAGGCAATAAGTTACGCACAAAGGATTATGTTTTTATAAATTTGTAGGATATAATGTAGGCTCACATGCAGATATATCTTTACCTATCAAGTGCATGTAAAATTTGATTGCGAAAATGAAATTGTGGTCTTTGCTTCAAATTTCAAATGTAAGATTCATAAGAAAAGAACGTTCAGGAATTACCTCATCCTCTGCCATTTTAAGGTCAGAACATTTCCTTTCAAGCTTCTGTTTGTATTGGATCCCCGTACTTATAATTACATTAGCTTCCTTGATGAGAGAACTCAGCTGAGAACTGGAATTTTGTAACCTAGACAGGTTGAAACAATATAACAAAATCAGCCATGTTTAGGAATACAGCTCTATTTTAAGTCACTTCAAAAGAAAAACTAGTCTTATAAAGAATTTTTAGTAGAGGTGCAAAATAGGTAAGTCTGTTGGATCTGGTTACGGCAAAACGGTAGGTATTGAACAGGTCAGGTTGGTCTGATCCAAAAGTTTTAGAAATTTTTATAAATAATTAGTGTGAGATATATGATTACACGAACTACACTATTTTGATGAAAACTTAAACTATTATATAAATAATTTAGAGGTTTTATGCATAAAAGATGCACTATGGGTGACTTTTGACCCATTTGACATGTTTTATTGTAAGCTAATTTTTATCATTTTACCAGTAAACATCACCTCGGCACCATCGAGAGTAAATGGGTCAAATTGCTTCCCCTAATTGTATGTATGAAAGAACAACAAAGAACGAGCTAAGAGGATACCTTGCGTTGTTATTTTCAATATCCATTGTTACCCTGCATTGAAAATCAGAAAAATCGGTTGATAATTCGTAAACAAGAACAACTACTGCTTCCATCTGCTTCCTGTGTTCTTTCTCTTTCACTTCAATCAGTGACATAAAACTCTGCTTCTCCTCAATTGCTAGTTGAAGCTTTTGATTAAGCGAGTCTATTTCCATTCCATCAAAAACAAGTTTTTCTTGCGCTTTCAGTAACTTATTGTTCATCTCATCCAACTCGTTGTTGGTCTTCAACACTAGTGTTTCTTGCCAGCTTGCTTGCTTTCTTAATTTATTAAGCTCGTCCTTAGTTAACATTTCCGTTTCTTTTACTAGATTTCTTAGTATATTCACTTCATTCTTTAACTTTTCTTTCTCTTCGGTTTCCAGTTTTAGTTCAACCTCCATTTTTGTTGCCTTCTTTTCAAGGGAGACTAAATCTTCACTTGTGGTTATGTGTACTTTATATAGATTTTCAAACTTCTGCCCAACATCAATTAAAGTTTCTTGAAATACAGTCTCCAACACCTCTTGCATAAATTTTGACTCCATACAAGTGTTCTCAATTGCACTAATGCTAGTATTTTCCAGCAGAACCTCGTAAATATCTTGCATTGCAAGAATTTCTAGCTCTGATTCTCCTTTCGTGTCTTGAATCTGGCATTTTAGTTCTTGAATAACACATTTGTAGATATCTTCCAAAAGTGATGCTTCTATAAATGTATCGGCCATAAATGATGAATGGTTCTCAGAAACAACAGAAAGTTGGGATAATAGATGTTTCACCTCATCCTTCGAAGCAGCAAGTGAGTCTCTAAGTTGCCGATTTTCTCTTGCAAGGGTGTTAAGGCTGGCAACACTATCACCATTTTTAATAAACCCGTCACTTTTAGAAAGGATGTCATCTAATTTGGAAACAACTTCCGGAATCTTCTTTTTTAATACTTCAAAGTCCTTAGTAGGCAGGACGAAAGACCCTCTTTCTTTCAGGATTTTCCCCTTCAAACTAATGTATTTGTCCCCCAACTCGTGCATCTCGGCTTCATGTTCCCTCTTTATGTTTAATATCAAAGTGTTGAAATGCTGTATCAAATCCTTATTGCCCATGTGCTTTAATTTAGAATCAAAACTATCAGGGGCATCAGGTTTTGACTTGTTTGACTTCCCATTCTCTTCCCATCTTGATGACAGTTGACTTCTTAACGGGTTTCCATGAATATTATCAACATCTAAAGAACCATGAGAGATCAAATTTCCTGAATCACTACTCGATAGCAACTTTTTCAATGACTCTAACTCATTTAGTAGATCCGAAATGCTACTAAACTTGTCAGTCAAATTAATCTTTTGACTTCCAGATTTTTGAAACTCTTGTTGGTTAGTATCTTGAACCTCTCCGTTCATTTCAATCTCGTGTCTCCTTTCACTAAATGAAGTGTTAGAAGTTATAAACACGGTATCAACTAACTTGGACATATCGTTCATCATGATTTCAAGTTTATCAACAGACTTTTCTAACTCACATTCTTCTTTCAAGATACCACCTAACCCGACCAACTCATTACAAGATCCATTTCTCTTAATTTTACAACCTTTCACACCTTCAATATGTTTCCGAAGCTTCTTAAACTCATCAGTAACAGACTCTTTCATTTCATCATGCTTCACACGAGCATCTTCAAAACTCCCATACCCTTTAAAGTCAAAAGCCGACCTCTTTAAATTCTCGAGTTCCCGTTCCTTGGTCATTATTTTCTCATTTGTGTCTTGTTGAACAGCGGTAACCATTCCTTTAATAACGGAATCACTTACCATACGTGCAACCTTAAGTCGGTCTTCTATATCGTTCATCATGGTATCTAAATCATCTAAAAACTCAACATTTACATTGTCACGGTGTCCGTCACCACTACGAAAGGTCATATTAGTATCTAACACCTCTTGACTCTCCATATAATAATCTGTTACACCAACACACGACTAAAATAAATTAAATACAACAAAAGTCAACACATATATATTTATATTTGTTGACTGTAACAACTTTGTGTAATTTTGTTAAATAGTAAATATGAATTTAAGCTTAAATAGTAATAAATCATACAATAGATTATTAATAAATATTGAAATATTATCAAAATTGGAAATTAAATAGGAAATAAGCATAATTAAAAGCAATAAGTTAAGAAAACTTACAGAAGTGAAAATGAAGAGGTGGGAATTTGAGTGAGTGGATTTATTAGGGTTTTTGGAGGAGAGAGAAGCGGGACTGGAAGGGAGACTGATATAAAGAATTCCGGAAATGCATTGCAGGCCCCTATTCTTTTCTTTCTTTACATTTTTACCCATTTTCTTTTTAAAAAGTAGTCATCGTTAACTTTGAACAGATACAAACTTAATATAAAGTTGCCATATAATTAATAAAATTAGTATAAAGTGAAAATAAATTGGTTACAATATTATGTCTTTATGTTACACGATAAATAAATTATATGTGTTTCATCCCTACCCTAAAGATGTTTAATGAGGGTCAAACTTCGGCTTTGATTCATCACCAGGATACCAAATTTCACATTATGATTGTAGTTTAAATTGTTTTTTATGTTTTTTTTTATTTATTATTCTATGTATTTAGTTTCAATAGTCATAATTCCTTTATCTTTTATAAAAATAGTCTTTTTTTATATACCGTTGCATCGCACGGGTATTTTACTAGTATATCAATATGAAATATAAAAAATCTAGAGAAAAAAAATGTGGATGATGTCATAATGGTATTGATATAAATTAACTCAAACATATTTTGACCATTCGAAGTCGCTTATGGAATCAAAATGGCGTGTTGCTATTTTATGGTTTTTATTCTCTGTCTTTTATTATTACCAGTTAGGGGATGCTAGGAGTTGTTTACTAATCATATTTAAACGTTATTTTACCTTGAATATTATATTAATTAAAGTTTATAATATTTTGAGTTTTTCTTTATCAATACAAAAATCAACTTGGGTCAAAAATCCAAACTTAGGGTTTGTTTATATATTCATTCCATGTTAAAGACCTTCCAAAACTTAAACTAGGGCCGTAAATTTATAGTCTTAAATTCGGATTTGATTTAATTTCTTAATATCCTTGTATATGTGTTTGTAATTACTTATTACATGCATAATTACATAAAATTATGTGTTTGGAACTCTGAAAATATCAAACATTATTTTATTAGATTATGAATGAAAAATAATTCTTTTAAGGATAATTTGTTCATCATCAAAATGGTTACTACATCACTATTCCTTTCTATTATCACTTTATTTTGCTTTAATTTCGAGTATGCTATATTGATATTTACTTAAAAGTTGTAAAATGACCCTTGGACTTGTTCAGGTGTCCCGTTATACCTTATCAACGAGACAATTACAACTAATAAAACATTAATAGACTATACTTTGAGTTTTATGATATTTAGTAAGTATGCCATTAATTTAGTATTCGTATTTTGATGATTTATCAATTTAAGTTGATAAGGATATATCTTTTCCTGACTTTATATCTACTATGCGTTGTCGCAAAAAACCTTTCTCTTCTAATGTTTTTTCCAAATGTGAATATTGCCACTCCAACAAAATTATTGTTCATTTCAAAAAACTTTGAAGTAGTTAATATATTAAATTATATATAAATAAAAGTGTACACACACCGCACACCAAAGATGGATAAATTGGAGGCGTTAACGGTCTTATTCGATGGTCAATGGTATCAAATAAGGATGGAATGATAGTAATTAGTAGTTTAGACTTTAGTGGTATGTACCAAATATGTATTTAAAACCAAAAAGGTATTATAATTTAGCTATATTATTCATGAAGTAAATAATCGATATTGAAGGTCATGAAAATACATTATATTACTTGCTAATGATTCTCTATTGAAAAAAGTACGAAATAAAGATATTTCATTGTATTGAATTTTGTTTTAGTTATTGAAATTGGGTACATCTATTTGAATTAGACTATAATAAGGAAATATTTGTTTCGGTTTATGTAACGAGCTTATAAGTTTACGTAATTTTTTTTAAGTTCACAAGCCTATTTTTTTCGGCATATGAACGTATCAAATTTAATTTATGACTTATTGAAAAGAAAATAAGAAATTATAAACACAGCCATGAAAAAATTTAAAGGATTAATTTATAAATAAATATTATTTTGCATTTACATGATTGTTAATGGTACAAAATAATCTAAACTTATTTAAATCCTTATGAATATGGATGTCAAATGTTATCTGATCAGCTTAATATCTATTCGATCTGTTCCAACTATAGATGAACATTAACATATTAAATAGGAGTATTGATATAAATCATTAGTGGATAGGGCCAAGGTAGGGGTGTCAATGGGGCAGGTTTTGACCCAGACCCGCCCATACCCGACCCAATAACATGTTCCAATGGGTCTAAAAATAGGACCCAACGACCCAATAAGTGATCCAATAGATCGACCCATTTAAATGGATCTTTATATGGGTCGATCCACGACCCGCCCAGGTCGACCCAAATTAAAAATAAATAAAAGAGTTTGATAGCTTTCAATTGATTAAAAACAGGTTTCATTCAAATAAATTTAACACGTTTTTTGTTAATCGCAAAAATGAAAAAAGATAAACTGTTAGTTATATGCGTTCGTATCAAATACTTTTTTCAAGCAGAAATAATAATTCACGTATCACGTTGATTACAAAGTTAACGCATTGAAGACAAATCCCCAACCGACCAATATCCAAAAATCTGTTTGAATATAACACTTTTTTTGTTAATCGCAAAAATGAAAAACGGTAACCGTAGTAGGTGGAATACAATTCAATGGAATCTCAGGTTATGTTTGCATGTTTGAGATATGAATGTCACTGCTGATTAAATAAAACAAACAGAAACTCATATGAAATGTTTATTAAATACTCATGTTTGGACGATCATTCATTTCATAATTACACTTGTAATAGATCAATTAGAAAAAGCATTTGCAGCTTGTCATGTATGCTATTATGTATTCACTAATTCTCAAAGTTTAATTACAATACGATATACAATATTAGTTTATCAAAAAATAATACTAATAAATAAATCGAGGGTAGCTAACTTGATGATGTAAAAAAATTATATTTGGAAGAAATGTTTTTAAATATTAAATGGGTCGATCTGGGTCAAGACCTGATCCATTAAATTTGATGGGTTTGGGTTGGATCAAGATCCAATAATTGATGGATCGGGCCCGGACCCAATTTATTGGATCATGGGGCAGGTCTAGATCCACAACAGACCCGCCCAGACCCACCCATTGCCAGCCCTAGGCCAAGGTTCTAAACAACGTGTCATGGCGTGAGACGTGACCTCGACGTTATGACCGTCGTTGTTAGGCATGACGTCCAAAAAACTTGAAAAGGCGCGCGATGACGAGCTTTAACGAGTTATTTTCTAAATTTTTTGTAACACGTTATCAAAGAAAAAATTGAAAAAAAAAAATTAAAAACTGTTATATTTTTTTTTAATAATAGCTATAAAGATTCTTTGATTATAAATTGGTGATTATATCTTAGATTAGATGTATATTAAAATTTGAAAACATTGATTTTTATTTAATTGGTTACTATATTTAGATTAGATGTATATTAAACTCTAACAACATTGACTTTTTATTAATTTATTGTTTATTGATACAACTTTATAAGAGTATATATATATATATATATATATATATATATATATATATATATATATATATATATATATATATATATATATATATATATATATATATATATATATATATATATATATATATATATATATATAAATATATATAAAAATTCTAAAATTTATTAAAATTTTGTCGTCTTGTCAAGCCTTGAAAAACGTCATGTCTCGCCATGTCTTACAAAGCTTGAGGCTTTGCTTCACCGCCACGCCACACCTTACGTTATTTACAACCTTTGATAGGGGTCGTGAAAAGATATTTGATGGTTTGAATATGATGACATTGAAAGGGTAGGGTAGTTATTTGAACAAAGAGTGAAATATGAGTCACGAAAATCTTGTTACCGACAATGTTTTGAAACCCGGTTCGACCCGGCCGGGTCAACCGGTTGAACCGGTTCCGGCCGAAAAACCGGGTCAAATTAAACCGGGTTTTATATCTTCGAAACCCGGTGTGACCCGCAGGGTTTGGGGTGACCCGGGTCAACCCGGTTCTTGAAACCCGGCCGGGTCTCTAAGTTTTCGTGTTTTTTATAAAAAAAAATATTTTTTTAATATATTTTTACGACGTAATTTTAGTTGTTATATACTATAATTTTTAGTAAGTAGCTTTTAAGCTTAACATAAGTTATATTCATGATTTTTATATATATATTATTTAGTTTTATTCAAATATTATTATTTTTTATATTTTTTATAAAACCGGGTTGACCCGGCGGTTCAACCGGTTGACCCGGTGACCCGATGACCCGGTGGCTCGGCCGGGTCGATTATTGACCCGGGTTTCAAAACATTGGTTACCGACAACCAAATATAAAATTTGTCTGTTTTTGTAAAGTTGTAAATATATTATTATTATATATTATCTCCCTTGGGGTTATCGCTCCGTGGGTTGGGCCTATGAGAATTTTGGACTGTTTGGATCTCTTATTGTTTGCTTGGGTTTTGGAGTTTGGTTGGTTCAAATCAAAGGCCCGAAACATTTTTAGGCTTCCAATTTCCAAAAGAGTGAATCCACATCCACCTTATTTATCCCAGTCCCTTTACCTTTTTATGTTTTACGAGAGTTTTATCAGTTTTCATAAAATTCGTTACCATGCTACAGTTTCTATAATAACAATTATCTATTTATTTTGTTGGAGAAAGCATGTGTACATCAAGCATCAAACTGTACCTAATCTTACGTGCACCAAGGTTAAAAAGGGGATCATTTGTGTAAGTATAATGACTATTTGTTTTAATAATAAATTTTCAAAGGACTTAAGATGTAAATTTTTGTTTTAAATTATGTCTTTACTACACACACTTATTTAGGGGTGTTTGTTTTAGCTTATAGAAGGGGTTTATGAGTTTATTAGCTTATTTAAGAGTAAAATAAACTTATTTTAAGTGTTTGTTTGAGTTTATTAGCTTGGGCTTATCAGCTTATGTAAATGAGTTTTCATAAGCTCCCTTTGTTTGGCTTATGGTCTTATCAAACATTTTTGCATTGTCATAAACTAATAAGCTCATAAGCTACTCCAAACACTTCATAAAAATTTGAAAGCTTATATTCTATAAGCCATAAGCTACTTATAAATCATAAGCCTAAGCCTAAAACATAAGCTTACCCAAACACTTGTTGTGACAACCGCGAATTTCAAGGTATTATTCCGTCATTTATTCTATTTATCGTTTTAATTCCGATGTTCGTTTTGACCCTATTATTTAATATTTTGATTATTTTGCGTTTATCGCGTATTCGTATTTATTTACATGCGTTATGCATTAGTATATTTTACGTTTTTTTTCGGGTTAATTATATTATGCTGTTTCCGTGTCGGAAACGTATTTAGACCTAAGTGCCTGGTAGAAATAAGTATGCTCGTAAGTTAGTTAGGGAGATTTATGCCTTCGTAAATACGATTAAGATTAACGTTTTTATATTTTTCAAAGTTAGTCCTCTAAAATAAAATATTTTACAAAGTTAGTCCTTTAACGGGACTTAACGACAAAAGTATTACAAAATCAGTCCTTTTAACAAAACTTACCGTTTTGCAACACTGACGGACTGCGCCGCAGCCCTCGCCTATTGCGAAGGAGTCATCCGGCAGGTATGGCCAAATATGTGGTCACTTTCACCAAATCTTGGACCACACCCCTCACCATCCCGAGCTTCCATGCCATTTTTGGCCTTTAGCTCATCAAAGTTAGATCTTGACCATGTTTCTTTCGCTCCCTTTCAACTTCACATTTCACAAAACACTTTCTCTCTCAAATAAACTTTATTCCCTCCTCCTTCTCTCTAGAACTCAAACGTTTTACAGTAAATTCCAGCAACAATACACCACTTCCTCAAGGTTTTTTTTCATCAAATCGAGACCCACACCACCTAGTCTTCATCATTTCGTTTTCCCTCAAATTTCGGTATGTTTTCTCTCATTTTTATCCACAAACTTCCTTTATTTTCATAAGCTTTCTTTTATTTTCGGTTAGAAAACATAAACATACATTTATATAAAAGAAAACACATATTTATAACAAGTTTTTATATAAAAATTAACTATTTTTGTTATTCAAACTATTATATATACAAATGTTATTTTACTCCTCTAAACACCAAAAACATGTAATAAAATACCTATTAAAATGTATCCTGGACATAAGATACTGATATCTATCGAAAACGTAAAGTATGGTGCTGTTTCGTAGCCTGTTGCGCCGCAACAAGGGCCGCAACGAGGCAAACGAAACAACAAATTTGTGTAGCCCGACAGCCGCCGCGCCGCAGTGCTTGTCTAGTGCGACGCAGCGGGTTCCAGAAATTTTATTCCTTGTTTCGTTACCGAAACAAATCTCGTAACAAAACTATCCCCGTAATACTTGTGGCGCAACAAAGTTGCGTAACAACATCCATGTTGCACAATATCATGTAACACCCCTTTCCCCTAACAAACTCCCCGTAACAACTTCCGTAACAAAAATCTTGGGTAACAAAAATCTTGCGTAACAAGTTACTAGCGAAACAAGCCACTGCGCCGCATCCCTTGATTACTGCGACGCAACATGCTATTTTACCGAAACAACATTTTTAACGAAACAACTCTGTTACGTAACCACTTGTAGCGCAACACTTTACATGCGTAACAAGGTTGCGTAACACCCTATTTAGCTTAAAAAATGTCACGAAACACCTTTTTTAAGTAACAACTTGCGAAACAAGAAATGTTGTGCAACAAGGCTACCGCGCCGCACTCACTGCGTGATGTGACGCAGTCATGCCACAGATTGCTTCTTATTCAGCTTTCAATACTTAAAAATTCTACAAAACTAGTTCTTACATACTGAATATTATACCCTAAGTATTATACTTATCTAAATATACGTTTTGGACTCAAAACGTAACAACAATCTAAAGTATAACGTATTAACACGGTTTGTATAAAAACGTATAACTTATCGATAAAACGTACGCTTCTCCAATAAACGATCGTGATCACACACTCTTTTGTAAATTAAAGTATAAGATTGTTGTTTGACATAAAAATATGCTATCTTATATCCAATATACTACCTTTTCGAACGATAAGTTATTAACGATTTATATATACATTATCAATATACTGTATACACTAGTAAATACACATATATTCACTAGTGAATATACACATATCCACTAGTGAATATATACTAGTTAATATAGAGATGTATTCTTGAATACACTAGTGAATACAATGTATACACTAGTAAATATATACATAAATTATTCACTAATGTATACACAAGTAAAATACAAAAAAAATTACACTATTGTATAAACGCTAATGAATGAATTTAAAAGACGGAATGATTGAAAATACCTTCAACTCAGCTATGTGCTTGCATCGTTTATCTTTATGTATAATCTGATAAACTTTAACACCCTCACTTTCACATATCTCCTTCTGAACCTCGTTAAAAATTTCTCTTGTGTAACCATCGATGCATGAGCTTCAACCTTTAAAGGAGTTTTGAGATTAGGTGAAGTTGTGTCTGTCTTGATTATGCCTTTGGGATTCCATGGCTTCCTCAAAACACATCATGAAACTGACCAACGTGTTGCCTTACTGAAGAATGAATTTGAACTTTATGACCTAGATGTAGTCTTCATCAAAATGACACATACTCAGATGTTTGAAATATGCAGGAATCCATATGTTCCTAAGGTCAAACATGTCAGTCAACCATATGTTTGCATTTAGAACTAATTCTTGAATCAAAAGTATCCACCCCTCATCGAATTCTTCAGGCTCTAGATAAACATTCCAGACTAATTTGTGGAGACGTTTCTTGAAATCCGTGTTATCTAGTAACTCCTTACACACATGTACAATGATATCAGTTAGTGTATAAGTTATATTGTAACAAAATATATGAGTATTCACTAGTGTATAAAAACAAACCTTGACGGGTAACTTGTTCATTATGTGCCACATGCATAATCGATGCTTGGATTCATTAAAAACAAGAGGAATAGATTGTATCAAAGAAGGGTCTTGATCAGTTAAAACCATCATCGGTTGTTTCTTAGAATGGGCAGAAAGAAAAGCCTTAAGTAGCCACTTGTAAGACTCAATGCTTTCACTCCTAAGCAATGCACCACCAAAATTAACACTCTTATAGTGGTTGTCAACACCAGTAAATGGTACAAACACCATCTTGTACCTGGCAAAAGTAGTATTTGAGACAATATCAAATAGCAAGTAGTGAGTATACACTATTGTATATTACAAATATCTACTATTTACTACCAAAGTACTGAGAATACACTAAGTGAATGTAGTTTGTATACACCAATGTATACATAATATTCACCAGTGTATACATATTATACACTAGTGTATATAGTATATATACATAGGTGTATATACATCAGTGTATATTAGGAATACACTAGTGAATACATAACACATATACACCACTGTATACATTAATGTAAAATACTACTTACTGTATTCACCAGTGTATATTATGTAATGTATACATAATATATAATGGTGTTTATTATGTATGCACTGGTGTATACATTACAATATACACCACTGTATACATTATATATACTATTGTTTGGTCGATTAAGCATAAAAAGAATAAATTGTACTTACTTGTTAGTCTTAAATGTCGCATCAAAAGAGATGACATCACCAAACACTCATAGTTTATTTTAGAAGTTTCATCAGCCCAAAATAATGAATTCAATTCCCTTTTTTCACACTTGTACTCAAACGAGAAGTTTGGTACACAAATTCTACGATTTTCCATTTTATTCACCAAAATTTGAGCATCGTAGTCCCCAATATAAACATTCAAATCCCTCCTGCAATTCTTAAAGTCAATCCTAGTACCACCTACATGATTGTAACCTCCTCTAACAACATTCAACAGCTTATGAAGCCTAGAAGCACCAACACTTGCTCCAGAAGAAGAATGCACCACACCTGGTCTGAATAGCTCAACTGCCTTTCACTCCGAAGCAAATGTCTCAATTCAAGAGGAACCATAATGTGGTTATGTGTTTCTCTGAAAAAATATAATCTGAATTTCGAGGTCTTAGGGTTTTTCCTGAATCGAACACATGCTTGACATCCCGTAACTTTGATATTACAACGATGCTTATCCTCACCACTTTCCTCCAAAGAATCATAACATAGAACTCGTGGCTTGCCTTCTCTACTACAAACTAGAATCCTCAAGTAAACTGAACCATTTTGTTTCTTCCTTTGAGTAGACAAACGAACCTCAAAACTAGAAAGATATGCATACTTCCTATACATATCAATGCAAGCACCTAACGACTCATATTCTTTACTAAGAACATGCTTCACATCATCAGGTACTTTGGGAGTACAAACAATAGCTCGACCATCGAGAGAAATAACCTCACCACTTTCAGAATCATTGACATGATCCACACCTGAATATGAAGAACAAAGGATACATTAGTCTTTTCATAATATACACTGGTGTATATTATGAACTACAAAATACACTGGTGAATATAACAAACTACAATATATAGAGTATATTACCTAATTTATACGTAGTATACACTAGGGAATACATACTATAACACTGGTGAATAGAACAAACTACAAAATACAGAGTATATTAGCTAGTTTATACAGAGTATACACTAGTTAATACACTAAATTACATGTTGTAACTAAACTATATTCACTAGTGAATATACTAAACTACATAATATATACATTGAATCTACTTGTTAATATACTAAATTCCATAATATACACTAGTGAATATAATAAACTACAATACAATATACAAAGTATATTAGCTAATTTATACAGATTCAATATCAAAATTTTGAGAACTCATGATGTTAGATAAACATTATTAACATATACATTCATAAATTAGAATCTTACCGATAGTGATTTGGCTAATATCAGTTGAAAATTCAGGATTCAATTCAATAATTCCTTCAATTGACGAATAAGATGAATTTACTTCACTCACGACACTCGATTCCATCACAATTGAAGAATTAAAGCTAAAATTATAAGCAATTTGAGAAAATAAATCTAGGTCAATATAAACAGAAAATCAATCGGAACGAAGAATATGATATCGAATCTGAGATTATATAAGATGTAGATATCTATTTTTGAGGAAGATTTGGTGAAGATCATTATACGAAACCGAATTTGAAGGTAATAAAATCTCGAATTTTTAGAGAGAGAAAGAGAGCCAACGAGCGCGCGCGAGAGAGAGAAAGAGAGTTAGAGACGTGATGGTGTTTGTATGTGTGTTTGAAATGAATGTAAAAAGTCTAAAATGCCCCTATAGTGTTAAATTTAATTATATCTTAAACATGGATTAAAAAAGTGATCCAAGGGTCAAAAAAGTGGTTCGTATGGTTCCTAAATGAAACCAAATATACATATATATATATATATATATATATATATATATATATATATATATATATATATATATATATATATATATATATATATATATATATCTATTTGCTTAACCCAGGCCTTCAGATCGCACTTCCTGCTTAAAGAGGATCGGAAGAAGTTGAAGGTTGAGAAAGAAGGATCAGATGTGTACGAATAGAATGAACCCCAGATAGAGAAGCGGAACAAGGGGAGATTCCCCTTTCGATTGGAGTTCTACGGTGGATATATATATATATATATATTGAATGGTAATGCAAGAATTCTAAATTCCGCGAGAACTCCAAGAACTAAATTTAGACCACTTTTTTACTAATCAATGGTTAAAAAGAAAGATGGCGTTTTGGTAAATAGCTTGAATATAAAGTGATATTTTATAAGGGTGAAAAGAATATTAAAGTAACTTCATATTGTATCGTAAAAAATCAATCTCTCTCTCTCTCTCTCTCTCAACTCTAAAACCGTTCCCTATATTAATTACCAGATCTAACCCACTTCTTAAACTTTTTCCGATTCTAAATTTCTCTAGTGGATGAAGATGATGATGTAGAGCCTTTTAAATAAATTTAATTCTAACACATGTCTTTTTTAGTATGCCTTTATGTTTGTGATTTGTGGTGATTAGTTAAATATGACTGAAGTAGGTACAAGTATGTGGATGGATTTACTATCTTTGTTCCTTTTTGAAAAATAGCCATGAACATTTTTTAATATATATGTATTGATATTGCTTTATGATGGAATTAGTATTTTGAGCTTTAATCCATTACGTAAATCGCTTCGATTCCTTTAAAAAAAAAATTTCCTGTCTTTTTTTCTTTTTGTTTTAGTTAACAGTTCTATTTATTTTTTTATGTTTTAATTAAATATCTTTTTATGTTTAAGTTTTTATTTTTCTTCCTGTTTAATCAAAACGGTGTTTACTTTCTATAGATCTGTGTTATCGTGTAGATTGTTGTATGTTATTGTATCTAAGAAATATATTTATATGGGAACCAATGAAAATAATAGTATGTAGTTATGGATTTGTTTTTAAAGGACTTTATGTTAGGCTTTTTTTCATGTAATGTTTGATTGTTATAGTTGTCATATTATTTGTTTTTGAATAAAAATAATAATCGTTTCTAGGGTTTTAATATTTATTTATATTAGTACAGGTGGATGGTGATTAACTCAAAGATTAATAAGGATAGTAGACTGTGTTCATTTGTGACCATTAAATTATGAGGTGATCAACGCAAAGATGATAATGCTAGTAAACTGTGTTCATTTGTTAATATGAGTAGATCTACAATACAATATGAACATTTGTTAACATGTTTACCCATTATCTTCATATACAAAACGAGAAATAATGATGAATACAAAGATGATGCGAATTGCATAGAATATTCATATGCGAACACATGCATGATCATACATGAACATCGATGTTTTTTTCTTAGAAAAATGTTAATAATAACTTTTTTTTCTCAATGATGTTGTCGGGAACACACATTATTAGTATTATATGCTATCGTTATTTTGCCATTCTAGATATTTGTGTTCTTTCATATTTTTATCTTATATTTTTATTTCATATAGTTTGTTCATGTGTAAACATCGGTTTTTTTTTCTTATGAATATTCTTGTTTTGTGAACTTCGAATGCTATAATCAAATGACTTATTTAAAAATATTAGATAGACGTTCAATTTTGAGTTTTATCAAATATTTAGTAGAAAGTGGATTTTCTTTCCGTATATTAATTAGAAGGTTGGGAGAAGATATGAAAAAAGAGGACTAAAAAAGATTATTATATTGAATTAGATATAAATCATAAATTATCAATCTACTAAATTGTCCTTTTTATTTAAATATAAATTAATTTAAACTTAAAAAAATTAGTGTTCAGAATTAGTTTTCTCACAAAAATATGAGTTCTTTTATGAATTAATCTCTCCCCCTCTCTCTCTCTATATATATATATATATATATATATATATATATATATATATATATATATATATATATATATATATATGTGTGTGTGTGTTCGAGCAAGAATCGACAGACTCAGTAACTTGGGTTAGATTGAACACTCTCTTGGCCTCCTGCTCAAGCAGTGCAAACCTAACAGACTCTTGGCGAGTCTAAGGTGGACAAGAGATTGATCGGAAAGGCTTGACGAAATATGGTTAAGTATTCCGTCAGTGAGTATGTGAGGAAGATGATGAAGCTGCCACTAAAACCTGAAGTGTTGGGTATTTATACCCTACATTGCCAGGTACCAACAACAGTCATGATGATCATTTATTGTTCACCAATAGGATTCCAACGGGTATAAGTGAAAAGGTAACGCTCCTGCAATGATATAATCTCATCAATGCCTTTGACGGTTACATCCAAGCATTAGGCTTGGATGTCCGACTGGCAGAATGTCAGGAGCATGATACCTTGAGATGAACTCCAAAGCATCAGTGTTGGTCTAGAGTAATGCAGACATATGTATACAAGTCCTTAGACATGTCAGAGCATGAGTGTCGGACTGACCACGAGCGTCGGATGCCGGGGCAGATCTCCGGGCACGGGGCCAGCTAGGTGTCGGGGTCACGACTCCCGGACACGGGGGGCCTAGGTGCCGGGGCCAAGACTCCCGGACACGGGGCAGAGCTAGGTGCCGGGGCACAATTCCCGGACACGGGGCAGGTAGGTGCCGGGGTCACGACTCCCGGACACGGGGCGAGCTAGGTGCCGGGGCACAACTCCCGGACACGGGGCGGCTAGGTGCTGGGGCCACGACTCCCAGACACGGGGCCGGAGCCCAGGTGCCGGGGCCACGACTCCCGAACACGGGGCCGGATCCCAGGTGCCGGGGCCACGATTCCCGGACACGGGGCCTAACTCCCGGTGTCGGGGCCACAATTCCCGGACACGGGGCCGGAGCCCAGGTGTCGGGGCCACGATTCCCGGACACGGGGCCTTACTCCCGGTGTCGGGGCTTCTGGGTGTCGGGCTCACGTTCCGGGTTCTGGTCCTTTTGTCAGATTGAGATTCAATGGGCTGAACCCAAGTGTTAGGTTTGATAGGCTATAAGTATAAGCCATCACCTATTAACACTATCAATATGGTTTGTTAAACTATAAACTAATCTATAAAGAAAATTAATATTTTGGTAATAGTTTAATATTTTTGAAGTGTATAAGTTTAACTAAAACAAATCTTTATTATTTATTACTAAAATAATATAATGTATAAGTTTTGACTCTTAAATAATTAAATAAACTATTTCAATATAAATTAATACATAGTCTCAATCATTTTGATATATACGAAAAAAAAAGAATGACTAATCTTTTAATAGTTAGAATATTAGAATAAACATATTACAAAGGTTTGTATTATGAACGATTTGTGTTGTCCAACAACGTAGATGTTGTAGATTAATAATAATTAATTTATATAATTTTACAATAATGTAGAAAATTATACTTAACTGTTTTTTATATATAAATCTTAGAGATACCAAGATTGACGATTGATCAAATAACAATACCATCAACCTTTTTTCAAAAATTTGCTATACTATGAGAAACGGTCATCTTGGGTATGTTAGTTAAACAAGGCGATTAATCAGTTTAAAAGAGTGCATGTGTGAGGAGTCACTATGATCAATGTTAGTCACTTTGTTTAATGACTTGAACTTGATCAACTATTCAGCTTGTGGTATTAGACGGCGGATAAATTCGTGTCTTGACAATAATCACTTAATCACTCGGTACACTACGTTACAAGGAAAATTGCTTTAATAATATTATTAGACCAAATATTTGGTCACTAACATCTTTAGTGACTAAATATTTCGTCACTAATGATATTAGTGAGTGGTCACTTTTAGTAACTTTAGGTTAATCACTAATTTTAGTAGAGACCAAATTAGGTTAATTTTTTGGTCACTAATATTGTTTAATGACGAAACTTAGTGACATTTTTTTTAGTAGTACCTAAATAAGATTATTAATGATAAAAAATAGTCTAGTGACCCGTCTAAATTTATAACAATTTGCCATTTTTTATAATAAATGTAACACTACAAACCAAATGAAATTTCTTCACACCTAAAGTATTTCACACTTAAATAAAGTTACCAATAATCTAAGTGTAATTAAAGAAAGTCAATATGTATTTCTATAATAATAATAATTGCAAATAGATCACTACTAGAAAACTGCCTGACGGATTTTTCCAACAAAACAATCCGTTGGAAATTAGCGACGGATTTTCGACGCCATCCCAACGGATTTTCGTTTTAAAACTAGTCACTTACTTTTCGACGGCGTTTCGACGGATTTCCGACAAATTTTGAATCCGTCACTAGTTCGTCGGAATTCCGTCAATATTTTCCGACAGATTTCTGACAGAACCTATTAAATCCTTCTATCAGTCGGAAATATGTCGCTTTGTCTTTTCCTTTTTATTTATTTATTTTTAAATATAAATCAGTAAGAATTCCGTCGGAAAATATCATATTTTCCGACGGAATTCTGACAGATTTATATTTAAAAATAAAAAAATAAAAAGGAAAAGACAAAGCGACAGATTTCCGACGGATTTTTGACAAATTTAGTGTATATTAAATAAGATGAATTTCATATATATTTTTTAAAAATCAATCGGATATCCAAAATAACCAAAATAAGGTTAATTCGAAATACTCTAGTTGTGTATGATATTCTTATCCCTAATATGTCATTAGTACTTAGAATTAAAAAAAAACCTAAGTATTACATCAAACAATGATATTTATCTTTTTTCTCTTGCGTAATTTAAATTTTCAACCACAAATTTAATGGGGCAACTTACCTACAACAATGTTACATTTCATTTAGTGATTCGTATAACTGTTGTAGTTAATGTTTAGTCTCTTATGTATGTCATCAATGGGTATTTGGTTTAACTTTACATAGTTTTCTATCTTGGAGAGTCACAAGTCTAAGGGTGTAAACGAGTCGAGTACTGCCAAGCTCGAACTCGACCCAACTACTAAACTCGGGCTCAAAACTTGACCCAACTACGAACGAGCTTTAAATTTCAAATTTAAGAGAGTTCGACTCGGTTGCTAAAACTTGTACTCTAAACTCGAGCTCGAGCTCGATTGGTTATAGATTTTAAGCTAAAACTCGATAAATAATCTTTATATTAACGCGACTCAAGTAGCCCGAGCTCGAACTTCATTCATTTAAACCTAGTCGATTATGGTTTCCAATCCTATTTTGATTAGGGTTTAGTTGTTGTTGGTTGTAATATGAATATTTAAACTTTAAGTTAGTATTGGTGATGAACGCTAAGCCATCCAGCCGTTCTAACCATTGATCAATATCGTGTTGGGATTAAAACTTAGATAAAAATAGTTTTAGTTTCATTAATACTGCTCTGTTAATATTGCTGATCAAGTACTGCTTCATTGTTGCGGAACGAAGATATAAATGTTGTATGAAGACTGTTACTACTGAAGATTACTATTACTGCGGACATACGTATTACTATTGAAGTGTACTCGTTAATGCTGCTGCTGCTGTTTCTATTGCAGCAAGATAATTTTGGAATTATCTTGATTCGCAAGTTTAACATTACAATTAAAGTTATATTGTAATTCCTTTATTAGATGTTTTCTATTTAGATCAGGTATTGATCAAACATAGAATCTAGCTGAATTGGACTCCTAGAGACCTAGAGTTGTTATTGCATTCTAGCTTGAGTTCGATACATTTATTTACTTAAATTTCAGGCTTGCATGCCTAAGTACTACATTTTCATTTTCGGATTTTATTTTGGATATTGTTTCATTGTAGTGATTGACGTAATTGTGTACCAAGGGGTTTTACCCTGGACATGGCGACGTCATGACATACGAATTTTATTTATTTCAAATAGATTGTTTTCTTTATTTACTAATGTGTTATGACGATCGTCAATCAGTTGCACCCTGCTTTTCCGCCACTGACGGGGTGTGACAATAAGCTCCAGTTCCGACTATAAACTTAAACTTCAGCTCCAGTATAGACTCAAGCTTATGCTCCAGTTTAAGCTACTTTTGCAAAACACACACCTGGTGGTCTCTAATGATGACTAGTGTGACAACCGTCTTATTTCAGGTGAAAACCCGCATTCTCTACCTTTAACTTAACTTTGTATTGACCTTGTCGTTACTTGTCTCGTAAACTCGTGTACGTCGGAATCGAAATCGGAATCACAAAATGAACCCTAATACCAAGAAAACACTTAGTGAACTTGTCTAAGTTCCTATCTAAAATGAACGGAAACTTTCAACTAACGAAACGCTTAACATTGGAACGAACAAAAAACGAAGAAGGCGAAATCTTCCCTCCAGTGCGCCGCGGTGAGCCCACTGCGCCGCGGTGGAGGGTACAGATCAGCCATTTTTTGTTAAACTTAAAACTTAACCAAACGGACCCAAAACCCGAGCCCAACACTTTGGCTCCTGGTTAAACATGTTATAGGCCTGCTTATGAGTCCAGTAACTCCATTTTACTCCCTTATAACACAAACATAACACATTATACACACACACACACACATCAAACAAACACTCTAGCTCTCTCTCTCACTTGAGGTTTTCAACAAACACCCTCTCCATTTCTCTTCATTTACAGAAGTGTTCCCACCCAAAAACACATATTTTAACCACAGATAAACACTCCAAAACGTTCAACAAGTAAGGAGGAAGAAAGGGGTTGCACACATTTGGGTTAAAAGTTCATTTCTAAGCTTTTTGGGTCAAAATCTTCAAGGATTCACTCCAATCACCTCCAAACCATCTTACTTTCGGTAAAAATCCTTCCAAACATCTGTCTTTGTTGTTTATACTCGTTACATGTAACATCTAACACCTAAAAATGAGTTTATATGAAAATATTTGACCATTTATGAACAAAAACGGGATTTTTGGAAATGCATGGTTAGATCTATAGATTTTGGTTAAAAACACTATATAAACTGTAAGACACCCATTATTTAGGTATATCTTTGGTTGCATGTCAAAATCCGACTTTAAAACATCAATTTTCTTCAAAAACGAGTTTGGCCAAGAACCTGTCACACTGATCGCGGCGCAGTAGCTCAACCGCGGCGCAGTCGAGGTTTTACCTCTGACTGCGGCGCAGTCCCCCCCACCGCGGCGAAGTCATGTGACGGACAGATTCCAATTGCCAAGCTTAAACGTGTTGAATCGTAACTCTAAACGTGTCATCTAAACTTATGTTCGGAACTGAAATATATGAACCATAACCTGTAATGTGACTGATTTACATATAAATGAGCTAAATGAACAAGTTTTATATGGCATTGTTTTGACAAATATATGAAATATGTTCCCTGAAATTGTTAAGCAGGAAAGTGTACTAAAAATGGATTTAATGATTTTGGCGCGGAAGCGCTGCCCGATTTTCAATAGACCTAATACCGACACTTAAACTAAAAGCACTTCATTATCCAATAAACATATAAACAATGGTACTCATTAAACCTTGGTATTACTATAGGATTCCCGTGATTTCCGATCCGTCTCGATTACTCTTCGCACTCGTAGCTTATCTTCGCAAACAGTGAGTTACAACCCCACTTTATTTACTGTTTTCGAATAATTTTTGGGGGAAACAAGAGATCTAAATGAACTTTGGAACTGTTATGAACTTTTGGTACAACTGTGAACTCTATTGAACGTTTTTGTGAAACTTATGCTTAAATAGTTTTATTGCCCGTTTGGCATATTATAAACTAATGGTTTGCCACCTTTATTCGGCTTAATGGTTCGCCACCTTCACTCGGCTTGTTGGTTCAAAACTATGTTAAACTTATTTATTGCCACTCTCGACTCTCGTATGAACTTTGATTGATCGTATAACTAACGTGACTCTTGAGGGATATAACTAACCATAAGTGACTACTATCAGATATAAAATGAAACATTAGTGCCCATCTCGCAACACACTATT
Organism: Senecio squalidus; assembly: GCA_910822075.1. Classification (NCBI taxonomy): domain Eukaryota; kingdom Viridiplantae; phylum Streptophyta; class Magnoliopsida; order Asterales; family Asteraceae; genus Senecio; species Senecio squalidus. The sequence continues at coordinate 3,443,846 of CAJVGC010000589.1, forward strand.
AGCTTTGTTAAGCCGTTTAGTAATTATGAGTATCGATACTTAGGAAATAACCGTTCCTTGCTTAGGCGGCAACTTAAGTACATATTACTTGATCAGACATGACTCCCCGTAGATAGTCGGGGTAAGGGGTCTCACGGTTGGTAATTCGGTTTAGTGTGAACACTTAAGTTATATTATGCCAAGTGGTCGTTATACATGATTTCAATCAATAGTGTACTTATCTTGCGCGTATAGAGTTATACGACTTCCGCAACTATCTTTTAAGCAACTGTCTTGGTTCGAACTATCTTTTGAGCAACTTTTTGGATCGAAACTATTCTTTAAGTATTGTCCTACTTTTAGAAACTCCTAAGTATAGATATACTTAACTCAAAACTCTTTTAGTCGAGGACTAGAAAACTGTAACTCACTCACTACTTTATTGTAGTTGACACTTTATCTCTTGTTTCAGGAAACCAAATGTAAGACACGAAGTGCATTCTGTGGATGGGTCTGGCATGTCACGTGAAGTCAAGAATCGGGAGAAGACCTATTTTGATTATATTTGGGAATTTTGTTAAACAATTTACCATCTTCTTTTGTTATGTACTTGTCAAATGCTTGGTTATCTTTAAACTGTAAACTCTTGTTTTGTTGTTAATGACTTGAAACCGTATGTTTTTAGTTATAAATCGTGTGATGATATCTTTGCTCTTCACATTCCGTGTTTCCGCTTTAGCGGGGTGTGACAGACTTGGTATCAGAGCACAAGTTATAGTGAAAACGGTTTTAAGAATTTTTCAAAATTTTTGAAACCAACTATAACCAAGGCTTTTTCAGAAAAATCATTTCACGAGCTTTCGAACTTTAGTAGATTAATTCCGCAATCGCATGGTTTGCTTTTAACTAGGCGTAACTTGATCAATTATGCCTAGTTCAAAATGAATTTTGCGAGAACGGAAAGTAATTGCTATCGTTAAACGGTTTTCGACTCGAAAAATTCCCGGTCTTATCCATTCCCGATTCTCACGTGACTGACCCATACATGCATTTTCGTTTACATTTTTCCTTATTTTCCTGTACTCACGTAACTTATTATTCGCAGATCCGACATGTCTCAGTCTTTGCATTCACGATCCCAGTCCCGCTCACTTTCTCGAGCCGCTTCCCCGCGCGAAGCATCTGAGGATCGCGTAGCATCCAAGAGTCAGCGTCACCAGACGAATGACCCGACTGAGGAGAGCTCGATGGCGATCTCCAGCAGCCTTGGCACCTCCAGCCCGAGGACCGTACTACCAGCTGCACCACCGGCACCCGTTGCAGCACCGCCCCAGCGGCGTGGACCCCGTGTCGTTATGACGGCACGCAAGCAGGTCGTCCTTCCAGGTCGACTACCTGATAGGATGGCCGCACAGCAGGCCGGTCCATCCAGACCCGCACCTCCACACCTCCCGTTCGGTCACCCACCTCCCGAGGCACCGCGCACCTCCATGCTTGATCACTACTCGTGGGAGCGGCAGCTTGAGCGAGAGGAGATGCAGCGTGCCCGTGACGCTGAAGCTGCCAGGCAGAGGACACCGCCTACTCTCCAGACTCCCCCTCCTGCCGCATTCTTGCACCTTCACCGCGAGGTAAGGGGACTATCCGAGGAGGCTTAGCAGCAAGGGCTTCTCCTCTATGAGGTCTCTGATGCCGCACATCGATTGTCGGAGCAGGCATTGCGACACCTCTCTACGGCTCAGGCCACGGCCCGGACGGTGCAACGTCTGGTGGGAGTTTGCTTGGTTATGGGGACCCTATTGGCGGTTGTTATCGCCAAGATGCTTTTCGAGAGGCGCCGTTAGTTATCTACTTATTTATTGTACTGTAGGCTCGAGTTGTAATTTTCCAGTGTACACAACTCAAAGCTATATCTATTTTATTTCCATATGTATTGTACTTGTACTTCATTCTCATTTTGAACCTTGTATTCAACTCTATTATTATTAATGAATGGAAATTCTATCTTATTATCTATTTGTGCCATTGTCGTGTGAATCTTTAGTTATCGTTGAATTGTTACTCTTGCGTGTGAATCTCTTGAATCGTGGTCGTGCGTGTTATATTATCCTCTCTTGCTAATCTTGCGTATCGTTGTTGTTGTCCTATTTGTTCTTATCGTTTATTCCTAATCGTGCGTTCTAATCTGATTCTTTCGTCTGTTATAGAATCATGCCTCCTAGACGCACTAACGCTAGCCGCATTGCCGAGCAAGTTGCTGCTCAGTTGAACGCAGCTATGCCCAACATGATCGCTCAGATCACCGCTGGGATCAACGCTAACGTCAACAACCACCAGCAGCAGCAACAGCAGCATAATCACAACAACAACAACAACCAGAATCAGAACCAACACCAGCACCAAAACCCTCCCGCCTGTAATTACAAAGGCTTCATGGCATGCAAGCCTAAAGAGTTCCACGGCACCACCGGAGCTGTAGGACTTGTGTCCTGGTTCGAGAGCATCGAATCAGTCTTGCACATTAGCAGGTGTGCCGAGGCCGACAAGGTAGAGTACGCTTCTTGCGTACTACATGGGAAGGCTTTAACCTGGTGGAATAATGTGGTTCGAACCAGAGGGCGTGACACCGCCTATTCTCTCTCCTGGGATCAATTCAAAAACCTCATGATTGAGGAATACTGTCCTAAGGGATAAATCAAGAAGCTTGAGGCGGAACTGTGGAATCACACGATGGTCGGGAATGACATCGAAGGGTACACCACCCGATTCCATGAGCTGGCCCGACTGGTTCCGAGGCTGGTGACCCCCGAAGAAAACCACATTGACCGTTATGTCTCCGGTCTCGTCCCCGAGATCCGGGGAATGGTCATCTCAGCTGAACCCCAAACCCTTCAGAGCGCAATCATTCTGGCGCACAGACTCACCATTAACCTCCTCTCCGCTTCAGCATCCTTCAAGAAGGAAGGAGGAGAGAAAAGGAAAGCCGATCAAACCCTCCGAAGAAGTGACAGGAACAAGAAACAGAAAACCACCCGCAACTTTGCGGTGACTGCTGCACCACCACCACCACCAGCTGGGAACCGAAACTATACGGGGACGAACCCCAAGTGAAACAAGTGCAATTACCATCACCACGGGAACTGCCCAGTATGTTTAAAGTGCCAGAAGGTGGGGCACTTCGCCAGATATTGTCCGGATAAAGCAGTGGTTCAGGGTCAGAAGCCGGTGTGCTTCGAGTGTGGAAGCGACCAACATTTCCGTAACGCCTGCCCCAAGCTTCAGAATGCCCAACCAAACCAAGGCGGGCGGGGTCGCGGACGTGCTTTCGCACTTACAGCAGAAGAGGCCCGGCAGGACCCAAATGCGGTGAACGGTACGTTTTCTGTGAACCACCACTATGCATCTGTTTTGTTCGATTCAGGAGCAGAAAGAAGCTTCGTATCCTTAGAATTTAGACCCTTCATCAATATAGGATCTAAGGTTCTTAAGGATAGCTTCACCGTAGAGTATGCCAACGGTCAGGAATTTGAGGCTAAGGATATAATCATAGGATGTTCAATATGCCTAGCTGATAAAACGTTCCCCATTGACTTAATCCCGATTGAGCTGAAGAGCTTTGACATCATAGTCGGAATGGACTGGTTATCTCGGTTCCGGGCCGAGATCGTCTGTTTCGACAAACTTATTCGTATCCCTCTATCAGACGGCGAAACCCTTGTTGTGCAAGGCGACAAACCTGGACAACAACTTCGCATCGTCTCCAGCGTTAAAATGCAAAAGTACCTCAAAAAGGACTGCGATGCATTCCTAGCGCATGTCATCGAGCGTAAGCCTAAGGAGAACCGAGTACAAGATATCCCCGTAGTCAAGGATCATCCAGAGGTCTTTCCTGAGGATCTACCCGGGCTACCACCTCACCGACAAGTGGAATTCCGAATAGACCTAGTTCCTGGCGCAGCACCGGTTGCCAAGACGCCGTACCGTCTAGCACCCCCAGAAATCCAAGAGCTATCTAAGCAGCTACAGGAACTCTTGGATCACGGTCTCATTCGTCCGAGCTCGTCCCCCTGGGGAGCCCCAATCCTCTTCGTTAATAAGAAAGACGGATCCTTCCGAATGTGCATTGATTACCGAGAACTGAACAAGCTGACCGTCAAGAACCGATACCCACTACCGAGGATCGATGATCTGTTCGATCAGTTGCAGGGTGCAACTTACTTCTCTAAGATCGACCTCCGCTCGGGTTACCATCAGGTTCGGGTCAGTGAGAACGACATTCCAAAAACCGCTTTCCGAACCCGATACGGACATTACGAATTTCTCGTCATGCCATTTGGTCTGACCAACGCACCAGCGGTGTTCATGGATCTGATGAACAGGGTGTGTCGACCGTATTTGGATAAATTCGTGATCGTATTCATAGATGACATCCTCATCTACTCTAGGAACAAGGAGGACCATGGGAAACATTTGAAACTCATCCTCGAACTTCTTAAGGAACAGAAACTGTACGCCAAATTCTCGAAGTGCGAATTTTGGCTCCGAGAGGTACACTTCCTTGGCCATGTGATCAACCAAGAGGGAATTCATGTCGATCCAGCAAAGATCGAAGCGATTGAGAAATGGCAAGCCCCCCACGACTCCCACCGAAATCCGACAGTTCTTGGGATTGGCGGGCTATTACCGGAGATTCATTAAAAATTTCTCGAAAATCGCTAAGCCGCTGACCGAACTCACGCAGAAGGATAAGGACTTCACCTGGGGAGAACAACAGGATGAATCCTTCCAGAAACTGAAGCATGAACTGTGCCACGCACCGATTATGTCCCTACCGGAGGGTACAGATAATTTCGTAGTGTTTTGCGATGCGTCTCACCAAGGACTTGGATGTGTCCTTATGCAGAAGGAAAAGGTCATCGCATACGCATCGAGACCGTTGAAGGTTCACGAACAGAATTATACCACACACGACTTAGAGCTGGGAGCTGTCGTGTTTGCGCTAAAGATTTGGAGGCTTTATTTGTACGGCACTAAGTGCACGGTGTTCACGGATCACAAAAGCCTTCAACATATCCTCGAGCAGAAAATGCTCAATATGAGACAACGGAGATGGATCAAACTCTTAAGCGACTACGATTTCGAGATCAAATACCACCCGGGTAAAGCAAACGTAGTAGCTGACGCCCTGAGTCGTAAGGAAATGGCAAAACCATCTCGAGTTAGAGCATTGGGGATTCAGGTTCAGACTAGCCTCCAAACACAGATTTCTAAAGCTCTGCAGGAAGCATTGAAACCCGAGAACCTTAAAGGCGAAACCCTGCACAATCACGAAAAGGAATTTGTGCTTAAACCGGACGGAATCCATTACTTCAAGAATCGAGCATGGATTCCGAGAGCCGAAGACCTTTGCAAGCTCATTTTGGAGGAGGGCCACCGATCCCGATACTCTATTCATCCGGGATCCGACAAGTTGTATAAGGATCTACGGGAATACTATTGGTGGCCGGGCATGAAGAAGGACATAGCCTTGTATGTGGCTAAGTGCCTTACCTGCTCAAAAGTCAAGGCGGAATATCAGAAACCTTCTGGGCTATTGCAACAGCCGGAGATCCCCATGTGGAAGTGGGAGCAGATCTCCATGGATTTCATTACTAAACTGCCCTGTACGGCAAGGGGTAATGATACAATCTGGGTGATTGTGGATCGATTGATCAAATCCGCCCACTTTCTGCCGGTAAGAGAGAACCATTCGATGGAGAAGTTCGCGCATATTTACATTAACGAGATCGTCTCTCGTCATGGGACGCCCCTCTCCATTATTTCCGATAGGGATAGTCGATTCACGTCCCGGTTGTGGAACGCGCTTCAGAAATCGCTCGGGACGCGATTAGACCTCAGTACTGCATACCACCCTCAGACCGATGGTCAGAGTGAAAGGACGATCAGACGCTTGAAGATATGCTGAGAGCGTGCGTGGTTGACTTCGGAGGAAGTTGGGACGCTCACTTACCCTTAGTCGAGTTTTCCTATAACAACAGCTACCATGCCAGCATCAAGTGTGCCCCGTTCGAGGCCTTGTACGGACGCAAGTGCCGGTCGCCGCTTTGTTGGTTGGAAGCTGGCGATCGACAACTAACAAGGCTCGACATCGTACAGGAAACCATTGACAAAATCACTACCATTCGGGAAAGGCTGAAGACATCTCGTACTCAGCAGAAGAGCTATGCCGATAACCGAAGGAAACCTCTCGAGTTCCAGGTGGGCGATAGAGTACTCCTAAAAATATCGCCGTGGAAAGGGGTAGCCCGTTTCGGGAAACGCGGCAAGCTAAGCCCAAGGTACACAGGTCACTTCGAGGTAATTGAGCGAATCGGCCCAGTGGTGTATCGAATTCAACTTCCGCAAACTCTTTCTAACGTCCACAACGTCTTCCATATCTCGCACTTGAAAAAGTGCTTATCGGACGAGACCATTGTCATTCCACTGGACGAGGTCCAGATCGACAACAAGCTTAACTTTATCGAAGAACCGCTTGAGGTTGTAGATCGAGAGGTCAAACAACTCAAGCAAAGTCGTATTCCAATTGTCAAGGTTCGGTGGAATTCCCGACGAGGTCACGAATTCACTTGGGAACGTGAAGACCAGATTCGTCAGAAGTATCCACATCTGTTCAGAGATCCTTCCTCCCGATGAGACGAACTAAATTTCGGGACGAAATTCTTTTCAACCCGGGGAGAATGTGACAACCGTCTTATTTCAGGTGAAAACCCGCATTCTCTACCTTTAACATAACTTTGTATTGACCTTGTCGTTACTTGTCTCGTAAACTGGTATACGTCGAAATCGAAATCGGAATCACAAAATGAATCCTAATACCAAGAAAACACTTAGTGACCTTGTCTAAGTTCCTATCTAAAATGAACGGAAACTTTCAACTAACGAAACGCTTAACATTGGAACGAACAAAAAACGAAGAAGGCGAAATCTTCCCTCCAGTGCGCCGCGGTGGAGGGTACAGATCAGCCATTTTTTGTTAAACTTAAAACTTAACCAAACGGACCCAAAACCCGAGCCCAACACTTTGGCTCCGGGTTAAACATGTTATAGGCCTGCTTATGAGTCCAGTAACTCCATTTTACTCCCCTATAACACAAACATAACACATTATACACACACACACACATCAAACAAACACTCTAGCTCTCTCTCTCACTTGAGGTTTTCAACAAACACCCTCTCCATTTCTCTTCATTTACAGAAGTGTTCCCACCCAAAAACACATATTTTAACCACAAATAAACACACCAAAACGTTCATCAAGTAAGGAGGAAGAAAGGGGTTGCACACATTTGGGTTAAAAGTTCATTTCTAAGCTTTTTGGGTCAAAATCTTCAAGGATTCACTCCAATCACCTCCAAACCATCTTACTTTCGGTAAAAATCCTTCCAAACTTCTGTCTTTGTTGTTTATACTCGTTGCATGTAACATCTAACACCTAAAAATGAGTTTATATGAAAATATTTGACCATTTATGAACAAAAACGGGATTTTTGGAAATGCATGGTTAGATCTATAGATTTTGGTTAAAAACACTATATAAACTGTAAGACACCCATTATTTAGGTATATCTTTGGTTGCATGTCAAAATCCGACTTTAAAACATCAATTTTCTTCAAAAACGAGTTTGGCCAAGAACCTGTCACACTGACCGCGGCGCAGTAGCTCCACCGCGGCGCAGTCGAGGTTTTACCTCTGACTGCGGCGCAGTCCCCCCCACCACGGCGAAGTCATGTGACGGACAGATTCCAATTGCCAAGCTTAAACGTGTTGAATCGTAACTCTAAACGTGTCATCTAAACTTATGTTCGGAACTGAAATATATGAACCATAACCTGTAATGTGACTGATTTACATATAAATGAGCTAAATGAACAAGTTTTATATGGCATTGTTTTGACAAATATATGAAATATGTTCCCTGAAATTGTTAAGCAGGAAAGTGTACTAAAAATGGATTTAATGATTTTGGCGCGGAAGCGCTGCCCGATTTTCAATAGACCTAATACCGACACTTAAAATAAAAGCACTTCATTATCCAATACACATATAAACAATGGTACTCATTAAACCTTGGTATTACTATAGGATTCCCGTGATTTCCGATCCGTCTCGATTACTCTTCGCACTCGTAGCTTATCTTCGCAAACAGTGAGTTACAACCCCACTTTATTTACTGTTTTCGAATAATTTTTGGGGGAAACAAGAGATCTAAATGAACTTTGGAACTGTTATGAACTTTTGGTACAATTGTGAACTCTATTGAACGTTTTTGTGAAACTTATGCTTAAATAGTTTTATTGCCCGTTTGGCATATTATAAACTAATGGTTTGCCACCTTTATTCGGCTTAATGGTTCGCCAACCTTCACTCGGCTTGTTGGTTCAAAACTATGTTAAACTTATTTATTGCCACTCTCGGCTCTCGTATGAACTTTGATTGATCGTATAACTAACGTGACTCTTGAGGGATATAACTAACCATAAGTGACTACTATCAGATATAAAATGAAACATTAGTGCCCATCTCGCAACACACTATTAGCTTTGTTAAGCCGTTTAGTAATTATGGGTATCGATACTTAGGAAATAACCGTTCCTTGCTTAGGAGGCAACTTAAGTACATATTACTTGATCAGACATGACTCCCCGTAGATAGTCGGGGTAAGGGGCCTCACGGTTGGTAATTCGGTTTAGTGTGAACACTTAAGTTATATTATGCCAAGTGGTCGTTATACATGATTTCAATCAATAGTTTACTTATCTTGCGCGTATAGAGTTATACGACTTCCGCAACTATCTTTTAAGCAACTGTCTTGGTTCGAACTATCTTTTTAGCAACTTTTTGGATCGAAACTATTCTTTAAGTATTGTCCTACTTTTAGAAACTTCTAAGTATAGATATACTTAACTCAAAAATCTTTTAGTCGAGGACTAGAAAACTGTAAATCACTCACTACTTTATTGTAGTTGATACTTTATCTCTTGTTTCAGGAAACCAAATGTAAGACACGAAGTGCATTCTGTGGATGGGTCTGGCATGTCACGTGAAGTCAAGAATCGGGAGAAGACCTATTTTGATTATATTTGGGAATTTTGTTAAACAATTTACTATGTTCTTATGTTATGTACTTGTCAAATGCTTGGTTATCTTTAAACTGTAAACTCTTGTTTTGTTGTTAATGACTTGAAACCGTATGTTTTTAGTTATAACTCGTGTGATGATATCTTTGCTCTTCACATTCCGTGTTTCCGCTTTAGCGGGGTGTGACAACTAGTATAGTGATACATACACATATTCATACAAACATATATATTTTTGAGCATATTAATATATTTTTATTTATATTGATTTTTATGTTTATATATTTACAAATAAATATATATTAAATTAGATTTACTATGTTAGATAATAGTAAAACTAATACTTCTATCATTTTATAATTTCTGATCAAGAATTGTTATTTATATAATCTTTTCAACTTCATTAAAATTTACAAATGTTAGCTTACAACTCCTTTTTGTTTATTATTATACATATTTTAGAACTTTAGAGTATCTTTTAGACTTAATAAACATGTCTTAAAATTGTTTTGATTATATAAACATACTATTGATTAAACCTTACTATTAATAATATTAGTACTCATCCAAAAATATTCTCTCCAACCCAAAAATCATTTCCCCCCAAGCCCAATCGTTTTCCCCCAAACCCAAATTTCATTTTAACCTAAAACCTAAAACAGACACCCACAAAGTTTAGAAATCCCCTCTCTCTCTCTGTTTTCCTTGACACATCTCTTCTTCAAATTGTCGATCGCCTCTCAAACTTCTACAGACTCTCCCCGCTTGTCATCATGCTTTACAACACGACCACCATCACAAGTTTGAAGGTGATAATCAAGTATGTTGGTCTGACTTTTAGTTTCTATATGTGTATTCTTTATAATTAAATGAACTCTTTGGTTTTCGATTTTTGTTGAAATTAACAGAGGATGTTTATTTCATTTGGGATTTTAGTTTGAACTTATAAAACTCAAAAATGAAATTTCATCTTAATTTTATTTTATATGTGTTTATTTTGTAGATCCCTTCCACAAGGTGAAGATTAAGCGAATAAAAAGAAAGAGGTGGGTGTTGTTGGATTTGATTTATTTTATTTGAGCCGAATATGATATTTACGTACTAAAATCTAACTATGCAATTCATTATGTCATTATTTTGGTGCAGGATGCTAGTTCTAGAAATTCTTCTAGCAAATGAAGTAAAATAGCATACTAGCACAAATGGTTCTCTTTTGGCTATCTAAATTTCCTCTCTTTGTTTCGCCAACATTAAAATGTGCCTGTTTCTAGTGGAGGAATAGATCCATCTGTGGGCTATTATAGTTTGTTATGTATATGAGAGTTATACTCTAATTTGATTTGTAATTAATATTGGTTAGAACAAATATTTTAGATATTTATTTTTAGATCTCCAAATGTTTATGTGTTTGGATAGCATTTTGTTTCTTTTGGTTTATTTATGCTAATTTGTTTCTATTTTAATTTGTTTTTGTTTCTTTTGTAAAGTGTATATGTATTTAATTATTAAATATTTTTGAAAAAAATATAAAATAACAAAATTGTTTTATTATTTTTTTTTAAACTTTTTTAATTAATCTATTGGAAATCCGTTAGAATGTTTTAGGTTTATCCGTTAGAAATCCGTCGATACTTTTAATATTTCCGACAGATTCTAAGAACATTTTAAAACAATGTTTTTGACAGATTTGTGACAGAATAATCTGTGAGAAAGTTCCATGTTGTCGGAAAGTCGGTCGGAAAAAAAATTTGTGACGCCCCTTTTTCCTACGGAACGTTTCTGTCGGAAAGCCATCGGAAAAGGCCATTCCCAACTGATTTCCGACGGATTTTGCTCTCGGAATTGGCCAGTTTTCCAGTAGTGGATGGAAGAAGGGTAAAACTCATTCAGTAGGCATGAGTCGGCTAATATTGAACCCTAACTTTCTCTAACCCTAGCTGGAAGCCATTTTTTCAGTTAGTAAAAGTCATATATCATGTAGTGTAACTTTTAATAAAGTTTAGAGTTATAGGAAATCTATATCGATATGTATTATAAAACAAATTAACATGAAAAGTGACTAAACATTTATATAAGTCTCCTTTTGTTTTGTACGATTAATAAAGAATTTATCTTATTCTTATTCTTATTCCGAAGAGAGTTTGTTTATATCCAAACAATAATAAAGATGAAAACGTTATAATGAGTTGATACGAATTCTAAACACATGTTAAATAAACCAAAATGACAGATTTGGACGAGTATAGATAAGACTAGCATTCACCAACTATCGCACTAACATGGCATGAGGGAAAAGGAAAGGTGCAATTACAAGAGAGTAGCTCCAAGTGATGGCATGTGACCATGATTGTAACCAAGCGCATTAGTCCAAACGCCACACATGCCATTAGGCCCTAGATCGCATTTTCCCACTAAGCATGTACGGAACCATGCACACTTGGTCAAGTGGCTTAATTTCAATGCATAAGGTTTTGGAGGCATCAATCTAATAAAGGCTTTAAACCACAAACGAAAACAAACTTTTATTCTCCTCACTAACTACTGAAATAGTCGACGGTAATTCACTAGGTTTACCATAAGAGGAATCCTTCGACTTTTCCGACAACCTAGGCTCGTCGGCACGATACTATCATTCATCATAGTAGTCATTAGACACCATAAGGGCTTATAGTCTATCTCTATGTGAGTTGTTCCACTAACTTAGAAGTTGTAAATTCAAGTCTCATAATTGTCAAAGATTATGATTTATTGTGTGGTATATTGTATTACATGTCTTTCTAAAATGAAGTGGTCTTTAGACTATAATCAATCACTAACGTCTTAGAACCACGCGGACCAGAACAAGCATGTGAATATGTACCGGTAGCCAATGAATTAGGTGCTGAACTAATCGGTGAATTAGGTGGTGAATTAACATGAGCATCACCCCTATTCTTTTTTCCCCTTCGTTAAAGTTTCTCCGGGTAATAATCTGTGTCTCCTCAAAACCCTCTATATGCAGTTGTATATACTATTGTGTACATTGGGGATCACCAATCTATAGGTATACAACTAGAGTCATATTGTCAAACAATACATGGCAGCGGAATTTAGGATCACATAGTAAATAATAAATCGGATAAAGAAAATTACCTTGAATTATAAGCAAGCGAAAGTCGTAGATCTAAGTATAAGATCTAATCTACGGTTACGTACGCGACACCTTCTTTTAGCATTGGACTAGTATGCTAGTACACGTTTAATTGCTTTGTACAACAATTGTCTTAGCAGCAACTCTTATTACAAAAACCAAAATAAAAACAAAAGAACCCTTTTTTTCTCAAAAGCCGATCGGCTAAGGTTTCTTTTAAACATTAGTCGACATTTGTTATTTTGTAATCAATTAGGGTTTAGGGTTTATCTTCTATTTATAGGTTTTCAAATCTAAGAGTTTGAGTTATATTACAATAAGGAAACCTCCTTATTTACATAATAAACCCTCCATTTAATAAATATTTACACTTAACCATTAAGTAATATTTAATAAATAAATTAAACTTGTAGTCGTGTCTAAATGTCGATGTGTGCGCTTCCGTAGTCTCACACATTTACGGACACACATTTGTTAAAACTATTCAAATACCAACAGCTCCCACTTTTGAATAATTTTCAAACAAAACGTGATAACATTGATTAATGTCTAGCAACATATCAATGCTCCCATAAATGCACGAGTAAGTTTCTCCAAAACTCACTGTGAGTCTATATTCGGTTCATATCCTTTTGTTATAGATACTTAGTTAAAATCTTTTGATGGATCAAAATCATTCCATTTTAACCACTGTTTCTCATTTCGCGAATCACTTAAAGATTACCAAATACTATCGAGACACATCTGGATTTATTTGGGTTCGGCCGAACATACATCTTAAGTATTCATGAGTGGCCCAGTTAATATCTAACTTCAGTTTTCACTGAAGGAACAAATCCTATCTTGACTACAATTGGTAGTCATCGTATTTCACAACATTACCAAAAATAGCCTTTATAACACCCTTATTCAGGAGTGCGTTTGACTAGAATCAAATAATGCACTACGTACATGATTCCCAACTTGCATCTCAAGTCAAAGGACATTAAACCTTATGAATTTATACTTAATGACAAGGATCCATAAGTACTAATTCATGTGGCATAATCTCGTGTTCATCTCAATGTACACTATCCGGGTTAGTGAGCCAAGCTGACTACTCAGACATTGTCTTAATTTAATCATATTCCCATATGATTAATCGACAATGGATATTTAGAATTATCATTTAAAAATTATATTTAAATATAAATCAAGGATTAAAACATGAAAAATTGGATAACAATTATATAAGAAATGAAATCACATATCCTCAATATTATTCATTCTTAATAAAATTGTTTATTACATCCATATGTCCAAATACTATATCAATCACAGATTACATGAAACAACTAGATAAACGAAGTCCTATACCCTCAACCAAGTGAGTTAGGTTCGTCTTTACCAGAGCCTTGGTGAAAGGATTAGCTAAGTTGTCATCTGTGTGAACTTTGAGTACTTGAATTTCACCATGTTCGACTCTTTCATGAATATAGTGAATTTTCTTTTGAAAGTGTTTAGCTCCCTTTTGAACCCTCGAGTTCATTGGCTATGATCATTGCACCAGTTTTGTTGCAATATCTATCCAAAGGAGTCTTGGCTGTGGGAACAATACCAAGTCCAGAAACAAATTTCCAGATCCAAACAACTTCCATTTGCATCTGTGGAACATGCAATATACTCAGATTCTGTTGTAGAGATGGTTATTTCTGAAATCCGACATCACAATATCCAATATTAGCCTCAGGATTTCCACCACACATAAGAACCATATCTTTAGTATCCCTAAGGTACTTTAGTATGTTCTTTACAGCAATCCAGTGTCTTTCGCCTGGATTCTGTTAAATCTTGTTAACAATGTTCTGTGCAAAAGCCACATCAGGCCTTGTGCATCTCATCACATACAAAATATATCCTTTTGCCTAAGCATAAGGTATCCTTTGTATGTGCTCCACTTCTTGAGGTGTAAGAGCACTATCCTTGATGTTTTGAGATTAAGTCTATCTTTCATTGATAAATTTCCATGTTTGGAATTTTCTATACTAACTGCTTAAGTATATCATCAATGTAAGCTTTTTGAATTAACTCAATTAACCGCTTAGATCTATCTTTCAAGATCTTGATTCCCAAATCAATACTGCTTCTCCCAAGTCTTTCATGGCAAAACATTTTCCAATATGAGATTTAACATCTTCAAGCATTGGAACACTGTTTCCCATTAGTTATATGTCATCTACATATAAGACTAAGAAAGTAACATTACTCCCACTGAATTTTTGATACACACATAGCTTATCGAAATTCTGAACAAAATCAACCTTTTGATTTCTTCATCAAATCTTTTATTCCAACTTCTTGATGCTTGCTTAAGTCCATAAATGAACTTCTTTAGCTTGCATACTTGTTGGAATGTAATGGATCAATAAAACCTTTTGTTGATTCATATAGACGTCATCGTCTATATAACCATTTAGAAAGTCTGTCTTGACATCCATTTGCCATATCTCATAGTCATAGAACGCCGCTATGTCTAAGAGAATTCTAATAGCTCTTATGTCTGCCGTTGGGGAAAAGGTTTCCTCATAATCTATACCATAGACTTGAGTAAATACTTTTGCCACGAGACGAGCTTTATAGATGTGTATTATCCAATCCATGTATGTTCTTTATCTTTAAAAAGAAACATTTGCAATCGATAGTCTTGGCATTTGGAGTTTTATCTACCAAATTCCAAACTTCGTTTGCATTCATGGATTGAATCTCCAAATTCGCAGCTTGAAGTCATTTATCAGCGTTTGGACCTGATAATAACTTTCAAGTTTCGAGGTTCATTAAGATCCCCTTATACGTCACCATCCTTTAGATTAACGTTTAAGTTCAACCTAGAAGGTGCACGTATAGTCCTTTCGGACCTACGAATTGGAGCATCAACAATTTGTTGTTGAGACTGAACTTGTGGCTCAATCACAACTTGAGTCGGACTAGATTGAGGCATAAACTGAGGCTCAACTCTATCCCTCCCGAATTGTTGATCACCAGTGTGAGTAGAAGGTGATGTATCTCCCTCTTGAACCTTGTCAAGTTTTACAACCCTCCCACTGTTTCCTTGTCCGATAAGCCGTGTTTCAAAAAAACTCGGAATATCGTGCAACTTGAACAGTTTGTTGGAATCATATTGAGAATGCATAAAGCAGACTCTAGAGCATAATCCCAAAAGATAATGGCAGAATATTAAGGTTCATCATTGATCATACCCTGCCAAGCAAGGTTCGATTTCTCCTCTCCGATACACCATTGTGTTGTGGAGTATAGGAAGGAGTAAGCAATTGGACAATTCCACATGCTTTGAGATGATCCTTAATCTTTAGGCTTAAGTACTCACCACCACAATCCGATCAAAGGATTTTGATGGTTTTGCCGAGTTGATTTTCTACTTTCGTTTTGAAACACTTTGAATGTTTCAACCACCTTATGTTTATGTTTAAGCAAGTTAAACATAACCATAACTGTTGAAATTATCCATAAATGTAACGAAATAGTTAGCACCTTTCTTTGACACATGTCTAAAGGGATCACATACATCAGTATGTATGATTCCTAAAAGATTAGTTGCCCTTTTCGTCTCATACGGAAAAGGTTTTCTTGTCATTTTGCCCAACACACACAAGATTCGCATTTATCAAATAAAATATCATTTGACTTTAAAAGCTGTGAAGCCTTTTAATGCAATACTTGTATATGTGCGCAATACAACAATGTCATAGATAGGTTGAGTCCAAGTTGGACTTAACGCATTTAGTGCTAATAATAGATATAGAATTATAATTTAAAGAAGAATGAGCATGCAAATCTATTTCATATATGTCATTAATATCAATCATATTAATATAATAACATTATGTTCGAAACAAAAATACCATATTCATTATTCTGTAAAACATAAACTGAAACATTCCCCCTCACATAAGTAAGTGCATAATAACAATTGTCTAATGCAATTATTATGCCCTAGGGTAAATGTAAGTCTTAACTTCTAATGGCTTTCATAACTACACATTTGACATAGACTACGTACAGTTATAGAGATCCATTCTTCAGTTTCTTCTTTGCTATAAATCCTTGTAAGGATTTACAAATATGAGTACCACATCCAATGTCAGATACTCACGTATTTGTTTTTAGAGAAAAAACACAATTCTATAAGTGAAGATACCCGAAGATCCGGCGTTGCCGACTCTCTTCTTATCTTGCACCTCGGCTAGAGTAGGACAATTCCTCTTTCAATGCCTAATCACTTAACAGTGATTTTAACCATCATCCTTAGTAGGATGTTCTCTTTTCGCTATAGGGGTTAGCTTAGGCTTGTGAATATAAACAATTGCTTGTTTATTCGTTCCATCTTGTTTAGCTTTAACCTTAGCTTGCGGTTGTCTTTTCCTATCTGAACCATACCACCATTGACCGCTAGGATCTGGTCGGTAACCGATTAGGAAGGAATTTTTCAAACTCTACGAGCATCATATGAAGTTCTTGAGAACTTTAGCCATACCATGCATATTGTTGTTAGGTGTAAATTCACCAATACCTTGTGAAAGGCAATTTAGAACAAAAATAGTTTGATGATAGGGTAATTCATCCTTTCCAAATGATTAACTTAGCTTGTTATGTTGACAACGTGAGTCCATACTGACGTTCCAGCAACATGTTTTCACTAATGTAATTCTTGAATCAAGTCGTTCAATTCAAGACCGACTTGTTTCTCATACATAATGTGAAGCTTAACAATCATTATATCCGGCTACTTATCGCTGCTTGATAAGTTGCCCGAGTTATCTCATCATAAGCATTCTTCGGCTCAAGAGATATCGGTTTATTAATGACTGGTAATTACTTCATCGCTCATAGAACGATTCTCAGCTGATGAAACCAATCATTAAAACTTGGTTCAGTAAGTATTTCACTTTTGAACATTGTTTTGATTTCTGACATAATCCCGCTTAAATCGGGATTTTGTGCCATTTCTACAAAACAGAAGAAAGTTCTCATTAGTACTTTCGACATAAGGTTTCTTAACAAAACGTAAAACCCATGGTTTACTTTCCGTTAAGACTAGGACCCAATTGACATATTACCGTTCCATCAGTTGATCTGCTAGGAACTAAATAATACTCAAAAGGTAAGTGACGATCCGTAATTGCATTTACCGGTGCAACTCCTAGAAAATGGGACTTAATGTCATAATTCGATCCGAGCATCAAAATGGTGATCGTGACATTAATCATGTTCCGTCGCATCTTATTGCTATCAGCGTTTACAGTCTCACTGCATAACCCGATTTAAGTCATCCGACTGAAGACTGCAGATAGTCCACCACAGTCTCACTATGAGTGGTAATCCGCCTTGGATACACTTCACCTACGTCTCACGTAGAGTGACGAGCAAGTACAAGTTGTCTAGGCAATACGGATAGCAATTAACTTAAATTCCATGGGTGTTAAAAAATCTACGTACGCAATTGCCATGCAACAATTTTGTAACGTAATTTAATTAAAAACAAAATGTTTTTGTATACTGGTTATTAAACGTGTTTCTATGATTACCTAATTTATACAACTAATCGTAACATGGTCATCATTAAAACCCTTTCGGTAGCTCTACGAGAGTACGACCAGGAAAGCATGTGAGGTGTAGCGAATGGTTCAACATTTCTTAATAGCATTGCCTCATTAGGAGTGTACCCCACTCCGCATAACTTTCCTAGACATCGTCCCCTATTGTAGGTGAGCCTAGTTGGGTAATAATACACTGAGCATGTACAATCTAGTTATAAATTACCAATCACACGCTTATTAAATCGATGGTTTTAAGATATTTTGTAAATTTATACGTTCCGTCGCTGGATAAACCCAACCAAATGCGTTATAGAACGTATAAAAGTGCCAAAATAAATTAATAACTCGTCATAATAATTCTTTAGTCTTATTATTAAATTTTGTTTCTTTCAAAAAGACATTTGTCAAACAATATTTATAATAAACAATTTAGAATTATTCTACGCAACTAATTGGGTAATGCCTAAAAAGTCTCTATGGTCATTGTTTACATATTGAATCACTCCCGTTTCAAAGGAAACAGACCACATACATCCGTCCAAATAAACAAGTTTGGATTGCGTAAGCTATCAATATGTAAACAATTCGTATATCAAATAAACCACACATAACTTTTTATCATACAAATCCTTTTGTGTCGCACATATTCAATTAACAATTAATAATATGTCACTAATTCAATTTACTTTTTAACAATATCAATATATCTAATTATGCTTACAAAGTTATGCATGTAACTTTATAAACATAAGTTTGCCTAAAAGTAAATAAGGTAATTAAACATCAAATTTCAAAGTAGATTGATTTGAAATTAACTTTTTAATTTTGTAAAATCATACAATAAACCAACCCTAGATCCCCCTTCAATTTTGATGTTTTAGATCCAAAATAATATTTACCTATGTTTTGGCTGATACCACTATTGGTATACAACTAGAGTCATATTGTCAAACAATACATGGCAGCGGAATTTAGGATCACATAGTAAATAATAAATCGGATAAAGAAAATTACCTTGAATTATAAGCAAGCGAAAGTCGTAGATCTAAGTATAAGATCTAATCTACGGTTACGTACGCGACACCTTCTTTTAGCATTGGACTAGTATGCTAGTACACGTTTAATTGCTTTGTACAACAATTGTCTTAGCAGCAACTCTTATTACAAAAACCAAAATAAAAACAAAAGAACCCTTTTTTTCTCAAAAGCCGATCGGCTAAGGTTTCTTTTAAACATTAGTCGACATTTGTTATTTTGTAATCAATTAGGGTTTAGGGTTTATCTTCTATTTATAGGTTTTCAAATCTAAGAGTTTGAGTTATATTACAATAAGGAAACCTCCTTATTTACATAATAAACCCTCCATTTAATAAATATTTACACTTAACCATTAAGTAATATTTAATAAATAAATTAAACTTGTAGTCGTGTCTAAATGTCGATGTGTGCGCTTCCGTAGTCTCACACATTTACGGACACACATTTGTTAAAACTATTCAAATACCAACAGCTCCCACTTTTGAATAATTTTCAAACAAAACGTGATAACATTGATTAATGTCTAGCAACATATCAATGCTCCCATAAATGCACGAGTAAGTTTCTCCAAAACTCACTGTGAGTCTATATTCGGTTCATATCCTTTTGTTATAGATACTTAGTTAAAATCTTTTGATGGATCAAAATCATTCCATTTTAACCACTGTTTCTCATTTCGCGAATCACTTAAAGATTACCAAATACTATCGAGACACATCTGGATTTATTTGGGTTCGGCCGAACATACATCTTAAGTATTCATGAGTGGCCCAGTTAATATCTAACTTCAGTTTTCACTGAAGGAACAAATCCTATCTTGACTACAATTGGTAGTCATCGTATTTCACAACATTACCAAAAATAGCCTTTATAACACCCTTATTCAGGAGTGCGTTTGACTAGAATCAAATAATGCACTACGTACATGATTCCCAACTTGCATCTCAAGTCAAAGGACATTAAACCTTATGAATTTATACTTAATGACAAGGATCCATAAGTACTAATTCATGTGGCATAATCTCGTGTTCATCTCAATGTACACTATCCGGGTTAGTGAGCCAAGCTGACTACTCAGACATTGTCTTAATTTAATCATATTCCCATATGATTAATCGACAATGGATATTTAGAATTATCATTTAAAAATTATATTTAAATATAAATCAAGGATTAAAACATGAAAAATTGGATAACAATTATATAAGAAATGAAATCACATATCCTCAATATTATTCATTCTTAATAAAATTGTTTATTACATCCATATGTCCAAATACTATATCAATCACAGATTACATGAAACAACTAGATAAACGAAGTCCTATACCCTCAACCAAGTGAGTTAGGTTCGTCTTTACCAGAGCCTTGGTGAAAGGATTAGCTAAGTTGTCATCTGTGTGAACTTTGAGTACTTGAATTTCACCATGTTCGACTCTTTCATGAATATAGTGAATTTTCTTTTGAAAGTGTTTAGCTCCCTTTTGAACCCTCGAGTTCATTGGCTATGATCATTGCACCAGTTTTGTTGCAATATCTATCCAAAGGAGTCTTGGCCGTGGGAACAATACCAAGTCCAGAAACAAATTTCCAGATCCAAACAACTTCCATTTGCATCTGTGGAACATGCAATATACTCAGATTCTGTTGTAGAGATGGTTATTTCTGAAATCCGACATCACAATATCCAATATTAGCCTCAGGATTTCCACCACACATAAGAACCATATCTTTAGTATCCCTAAGGTACTTTAGTATGTTCTTTACAGCAATCCAGTGTCTTTCGCCTGGATTCTGTTAAATCTTGTTAACAATGTTCTGTGCAAAAGCCACATCAGGCCTTGTGCATCTCATCACATACAAAATATATCCTTTTGCCTAAGCATAAGGTATCCTTTGTATGTGCTCCACTTCTTGAGGTGTAAGAGCACTATCCTTGATGTTTTGAGATTAAGTCTATCTTTCATTGATAAATTTCCATGTTTGGAATTTTCTATACTAACTGCTTAAGTATATCATCAATGTAAGCTTTTTGAATTAACTCAATTAACCGCTTAGATCTATCTTTCAAGATCTTGATTCCCAAATCAATACTGCTTCTCCCAAGTCTTTCATGGCAAAACATTTTCCAATATGAGATTTAACATCTTCAAGCATTGGAACACTGTTTCCCATTAGTTATATGTCATCTACATATAAGACTAAGAAAGTAACATTACTCCCACTGAATTTTTGATACACACATAGCTTATCGAAATTCTGAACAAAATCAACCTTTTGATTTCTTCATCAAATCTTTTATTCCAACTTCTTGATGCTTGCTTAAGTCCATAAATGAACTTCTTTAGCTTGCATACTTGTTGGAATGTAATGGATCAATAAAACCTTTTGTTGATTCATATAGACGTCATCGTCTATATAACCATTTAGAAAGTCTGTCTTGACATCCATTTGCCATATCTCATAGTCATAGAACGCCGCTATGTCTAAGAGAATTCTAATAGCTCTTATGTCTGCCGTTGGGGAAAAGGTTTCCTCATAATCTATACCATAGACTTGAGTAAATACTTTTGCCACGAGACGAGCTTTATAGATGTGTATTATCCAATCCATGTATGTTCTTTATCTTTAAAAAGAAACATTTGCAATCGATAGTCTTGGCATTTGGAGTTTTATCTACCAAATTCCAAACTTCGTTTGCATTCATGGATTGAATCTCCAAATTCGCAGCTTGAAGTCATTTATCAGCGTTTGGACCTGATAATAACTTTCAAGTTTCGAGGTTCATTAAGATCCCCTTATACGTCACCATCCTTTAGATTAACGTTTAAGTTCAACCTAGAAGGTGCACGTATAGTCCTTTCGGACCTACGAATTGGAGCATCAACAATTTGTTGTTGAGACTGAACTTGTGGCTCAATCACAACTTGAGTCGGACTAGATTGAGGCATAAACTGAGGCTCAACTCTATCCCTCCCGAATTGTTGATCACCAGTGTGAGTAGAAGGTGATGTATCTCCCTCTTGAACCTTGTCAAGTTTTACAACCCTCCCACTGTTTCCTTGTCCGATAAGCCGTGTTTCAAAAAAACTCGGAATATCGTGCAACTTGAACAGTTTGTTGGAATCATATTGAGAATGCATAAAGCAGACTCTAGAGCATAATCCCAAAAGATAATGGCAGAATATTAAGGTTCATCATTGATCATACCCTGCCAAGCAAGGTTCGATTTCTCCTCTCCGATACACCATTGTGTTGTGGAGTATAGGAAGGAGTAAGCAATTGGACAATTCCACATGCTTTGAGATGATCCTTAATCTTTAGGCTTAAGTACTCACCACCACAATCCGATCAAAGGATTTTGATGGTTTTGCCGAGTTGATTTTCTACTTTCGTTTTGAAACACTTTGAATGTTTCAACCACCTTATGTTTATGTTTAAGCAAGTTAAACATAACCATAACTGTTGAAATTATCCATAAATGTAACGAAATAGTTAGCACCTTTCTTTGACACATGTCTAAAGGGATCACATACATCAGTATGTATGATTCCTAAAAGATTAGTTGCCCTTTTCGTCTCATACGGAAAAGGTTTTCTTGTCATTTTGCCCAACACACACAAGATTCGCATTTATCAAATAAAATATCATTTGACTTTAAAAGCTGTGAAGCCTTTTAATGCAATACTTGTATATGTGCGCAATACAACAATGTCATAGATAGGTTGAGTCCAAGTTGGACTTAACGCATTTAGTGCTAATAATAGATATAGAATTATAATTTAAAGAAGAATGAGCATGCAAATCTATTTCATATATGTCATTAATATCAATCATATTAATATAATAACATTATGTTCGAAACAAAAATACCATATTCATTATTCTGTAAAACATAAACTGAAACATTCCCCCTCACATAAGTAAGTGCATAATAACAATTGTCTAATGCAATTATTATGCCCTAGGGTAAATGTAAGTCTTAACTTCTAATGGCTTTCATAACTACACATTTGACATAGACTACGTACAGTTATAGAGATCCATTCTTCAGTTTCTTCTTTGCTATAAATCCTTGTAAGGATTTACAAATATGAGTACCACATCCAATGTCAGATACTCACGTATTTGTTTTTAGAGAAAAAACACAATTCTATAAGTGAAGATACCCGAAGATCCGGCGTTGCCGACTCTCTTCTTATCTTGCACCTCGGCTAGAGTAGGACAATTCCTCTTTCAATGCCTAATCACTTAACAGTGATTTTAACCATCATCCTTAGTAGGATGTTCTCTTTTCGCTATAGGGGTTAGCTTAGGCTTGTGAATATAAACAATTGCTTGTTTATTCGTTCCATCTTGTTTAGCTTTAACCTTAGCTTGCGGTTGTCTTTTCCTATCTGAACTATACCACCATTGACCGCTAGGATCTGGTCGGTAACCGATTAGGAAGGAATTTTTCAAACTCTACGAGCATCATATGAAGTTCTTGAGAACTTTAGCCATACCATGCATATTGTTGTTAGGTGTAAATTCACCAATACCTTGTGAAAGGCAATTTAGAACAAAAATAGTTTGATGATAGGGTAATTCATCCTTTCCAAATGATTAACTTAGCTTGTTATGTTGACAACGTGAGTCCATACTGACGTTCCAGCAACATGTTTTCACTAATGTAATTCTTGAATCAAGTCGTTCAATTCAAGACCGACTTGTTTCTCATACATAATGTGAAGCTTAACAATCATTATATCCGGCTACTTATCGCTGCTTGATAAGTTGCCCGAGTTATCTCATCATAAGCATTCTTCGGCTCAAGAGATATCGGTTTATTAATGACTGGTAATTACTTCATCGCTCATAGAACGATTCTCAGCTGATGAAACCAATCATTAAAACTTGGTTCAGTAAGTATTTCACTTTTGAACATTGTTTTGATTTCTGACATAATCCCGCTTAAATCGGGATTTTGTGCCATTTCTACAAAACAGAAGAAAGTTCTCATTAGTACTTTCGACATAAGGTTTCTTAACAAAACGTAAAACCCATGGTTTACTTTCCGTTAAGACTAGGACCCAATTGACATATTACCGTTCCATCAGTTGATCTGCTAGGAACTAAATAATACTCAAAAGGTAAGTGACGATCCGTAATTGCATTTACCGGTGCAACTCCTAGAAAATGGGACTTAATGTCATAATTCGATCCGAGCATCAAAATGGTGATCGTGACATTAATCATGTTCCGTCGCATCTTATTGCTATCAGCGTTTACAGTCTCACTGCATAACCCGATTTAAGTCATCCGACTGAAGACTGCAGATAGTCCACCACAGTCTCACTATGAGTGGTAATCCGCCTTGGATACACTTCACCTACGTCTCACGTAGAGTGACGAGCAAGTACAAGTTGTCTAGGCAATACGGATAGCAATTAACTTAAATTCCATGGGTGTTAAAAAATCTACGTACGCAATTGCCATGCAACAATTTTGTAACGTAATTTAATTAAAAACAAAATGTTTTTGTATACTGGTTATTAAACGTGTTTCTATGATTACCTAATTTATACAACTAATCGTAACATGGTCATCATTAAAACCCTTTCGGTAGCTCTACGAGAGTACGACCAGGAAAGCATGTGAGGTGTAGCGAATGGTTCAACATTTCTTAATAGCATTGCCTCATTAGGAGTGTACCCCACTCCGCATAACTTTCCTAGACATCGTCCCCTATTGTAGGTGAGCCTAGTTGGGTAATAATACACTGAGCATGTACAATCTAGTTATAAATTACCAATCACACGCTTATTAAATCGATGGTTTTTAAGATATTTTGTAAATTTATACGTTCCGTCGCTGGACCAAATTACGGTATATAAACCCAACCAAATGCGTTATAGAACGTATAAAAGTGCCAAAATAAATTAATAACTCGTCATAATAATTCTTTAGTCTTATTATTAAATTTTGTTTCTTTCAAAAAGACATTTGTCAAACAATATTTATAATAAACAATTTAGAATTATTCTACGCAACTAATTGGGTAATGCCTAAAAAGTCTCTATGGTCATTGTTTACATATTGAATCACTCCCGTTTCAAAGGAAACAGACCACATACATCCGTCCAAATAAACAAGTTTGGATTGCGTAAGCTATCAATATGTAAACAATTCGTATATCAAATAAACCACACATAACTTTTTATCATACAAATCCTTTTGTGTCGCACATATTCAATTAACAATTAATAATATGTCACTAATTCAATTTACTTTTTAACAATATCAATATATCTAATTATGCTTACAAAGTTATGCATGTAACTTTATAAACATAATTTTGCATAAAAGTAAATAAGGTAATTAAACATCAAATTGCAAGGTAGATTGATTTCAAATTAACTTTTTAATTTTGTAAAATCATACAATAAACCAACCCTAGATCCCCCTCAATTTTGATGTTTTAGATCCAAAATAATATTTACCTATGTTTTGGCTGATACCACTATTGGTATACAACTAGAGTCATATTGTCAAACAATACATGGCAGCGGAATTTAGGATCACATAGTAAATAATAAATCGGATAAAGAAAATTACCTTGAATTATAAGCAAGCGAAAGTCGTAGATCTAAGTATAAGATCTAATCTACGGTTACGTACGCGACACCTTCTTTTAGCATTGGACTAGTATGCTAGTACACGTTTAATTGCTTTGTACAACAATTGTCTTAGCAGCAACTCTTATTACAAAAACCAAAATAAAAACAAAAGAACCCTTTTTTTCTCAAAAGCCGATCGGCTAAGGTTTCTTTTAAACCTTAGTCGACATTTGTTATTTTGTAATCAATTAGGGTTTAGGGTTTATCTTCTATTTATAGGTTTTCAAATCTAAGAGTTTGAGTTATATTACAATAAGGAAACCTCCTTATTTACATAATAAACCCTCCATTTAATAAATATTTACACTTAACCATTAAGTAATATTTAATAAATAAATTAAACTTGTAGTCGTGTCTAAATGTCGATGTGTGCGCTCCCGTAGTCTCACACATTTACGGACACACATTTGTTAAAACTATTCAAATACCAACACAATCAACACCCAAACCACCATCATGAACCACTTTTGCAACACAACAACCACCAGCTCTTTGTTTGGGGATCGCCAATAATTGACCGAGAAACCAAGAGGGCTGCTAGGGTTTTTTTTAAAGACAATCATATTTATAACTTTGTATATTTTCAAAGTGAAAAAAAAACTCCTAAACGTTTTGAAATACGTTATTTTAACAAACATACCCTAATTTATCCATTCAACATGATATGACAACACTGTCAATATAAAAATACTAGTGTGAAATTTAATTCTTTAAAAAAAAAATGATATTGTAAATATGTTTTACTTAACAAATACTTTTTTTCCCCCTACCTTTTATATATTAAATATGTATTGAAAATGGTAGTTGGGCAGGGTTGACAATGAATTCGATTGAGACAGATTCGTATCATCTCTATTTGTTTTTTTAGTCATATCTATATAAAATATTTTCATTCATCCATATTCATTTTCATATCTATATCAATATTTATTTATAAATAAATAAAAGAAAAGTTTATTTCTAAAAATGTTAACTATAAAATAGAATAGAAATATAAAATTTGTAATATAACTAGAATACAACAATCATTTACAACAAAATGAAACTAAATTTTCGATAAGTTTTTGATGTTTGTTCATATAGTGATGAGTTTGTTTTGGTTAATATTTATTTATAAAGTTAATATGTGTATTATAAACAAGGTGGCATAAACAAATATATGTTACCAATTACTAGTTGTTAGCTAAAGTAAACGTCGTGTGTAGTGTCAATGTGAAGGTAAGTTTGTTTAAACCGGAGATATATATATATATATATATATATATATATATATATATATATATATATATATATATATATATATATATATATATATATATATAATAGAGGGTTCAAATGGGATCTCTTTTTTTCTAGAGATCCAGGGATCACCTTTTTAGCCACAAAAATTCATTAATAGATCAAAACCACGGAGGGGAATCTTGTCAGGATCGTATTAGTTAATGTAAACTAATATGTTTGCCTAAGTTAAGATCGAGATCTATTGAAGAAGTTCAGCAGCGGATGAACACTTCAATATTACGAGTTATCGAATAATGAATTATGAATACGAATAAACAAAAAGGATTTTCGAATTATAAGCCTCAATTGCATTAACAATTATATCAATACAACGTGTTTCTATCTCTCTACAAGGATCTATATTTATAGACCTTGAGGCCGACCTAGATAAACTAGGAAACATCAACTATCCTTATCTAAAACTATCGTTATCTAGATTAAGGAAACTCTATCTAATTACAAAAGGAAACGTAATCTAGTTATAATTCTATAACTTAGATTATACTTGCACGGCAAGTTGGTCTTCCATATCTTGACTTCAAACGTAGCAGTTTGACTTTGACTTGATCCGTAGTAACTTCAATACTGCCGTAGTAACTTGATGAACCGTAGTAACTTGTTGGACAGCCGTACTAACTTGATCTTCCGTAGTAACTTATAATAACTTCCGTATTAATAGTTTAAGTTACTTTTCTTGTTTGTTAGGCTTGTTGTTCATGGTTAAACTATTTTAACTAAGTTATAACCCAACAATCTCCCCCTAACCTTGAACTTTTATGACACATCAAAAGTACAAGTTTTATGCTCCAACAGTACTAACTATTTCATTAACAAAACAATATTAACTATTTTATTACAACTACTTGTTTTGCAAGTCAGATTCTCTCTTGTTCTTTTCTTCAACCCGTTGACACAAGATTCTCCAAATAAGTTCCTGAGCAATTCTTGAGTCACTTGGTCCATTCAGCTTTATCTCCACCATCTCATCCAATGTCTTCAATGAGTGTGGATACTTGACATCCACCAAGTAGAATTCTCTTGCTCCATGTCTTCTGATAATTGAGTATACTTCACTCCTTTCATAGACATACCAGTTAAGTATAGGATTATTAGGTCCTTCTTTCTTGAAGACTGAACTTGTTTTCTTGTATCCAGGTTCAAACAGTCCACAAAGAACATCCATTGCCAGATCAGTACCAACACATACTCCTTTTCTTTCATGAGAGTATTTTACTTTTCCAATCTTGTACATCCTCTCCGGATCATCTCTATCAAAATCTCTGAATACCCAATGGAAGGCTATAAGAACTTTCTTTGACTTGTCTGCTCTCATGACTTCATATTCAGTTTTCAAAGCTCCACCAATAAACTTGCAATCTATGATCACTGGAGGTTTCACATTCAATTGAGTAAACTTTAAACCTTCAACATGGTTTATGTATGCAGAATAATCTCCCCCTTGAGTAGTGCTAGGAGGGTCTTGTTCCATACTTTCAGGTTCTGTTTTAACATCCATGAATGGAGTATCTGGACTTTCTTGAGAAGCAGAAGCAACATCACTCATCTTTTGTCTTTTACTTCAAGGAACTGGAATTCTCTTTGATTGCAGCTTCTTTCTCTTAGGCTTCTCTTCTGGCTTCTTTACTTCAGGAACAGGTTCATATTGTAGAAATACCTTCCTTAATGTTTTAAGAGCTGCAACTAATGCTTTTTCTGCATTTTGCTTCCTTTTCTCTTCAAGTTTTGCAAGTGCTACTTCCCTCTTTGCTTCCTTTTGCTTTTCTTCCTTCACAAGGTCCAACATGTTAGTTAACTTCATAGGGCCTAAGGATCTACCACTGTATCCTTTGCTTCTGAGGTACTTAGAGTACTTCTCCCTATCTTCAGCTAACTTTAATTGAGTGGCTTTGGACACTTTCTTCTTCTCAGGCTTCGTTTTGATCTTTAATTTCCTAAGAGCAACTTCATCTTCTTCCAGAGTCTTCATTCCCAACTCGAAATCTGCTCTAACTTGGCCTTGAGAACAAAGTTTTTGAAGGAGTTCTTCATTATACATCTCCTGTGCTCTGATTGCATCCTCAGCAGCAATTCTCTCCATTCTTTCTTTTTGTTCTGGAGTTGGAGCTGTATTGAGTCTAGCATGTAGCTCATCTTCTTGAGCTATCTTCCTTTTTCTTGCTCTTTCCTCTTCTTCTTGCTCAGCAGCCATTCTGTTATATAATTCTGCTGCAGCTTGCTCTTCTCCGAGCACTTCAATCTCTTCAGCTGTCATACCTTGAAAATTAAAGGCTTCCTGAGTATTCTTTCTTCCTCAGTCTTTGATTTTTCCACAACAATGGATTTGCCTTTTCCTTTTTCTTGTTCTGCATCAAGGTTAACTCTTTGTACTTTCTTCTTTTTCTTATCCACTGTGACATAGCCAACTCTACCTGTAGGAACAGAAACAGATACAGAAGTAGTATGAACTCTTAGAGAGGTTTGTAAAGGTTGTTCACCCAAAGCAGCTGAAGCTCTCTGTTTTGCAACAAGCTCAGCTATCATCTTCTTCCCCTCCTCTTCTGCTTTCTCCTGATCTTGTTTCTGCTTTTCTTCTTTGATCTTAAGCAGCTGAGATGCTATTGTAGCTTCATCATCCATCACACTTGTTCTGGACATTTCTGTTCTTATAAGAACATTTGCAGCTTCTTGTTGATCAGCAGTAGAAACAGGGGTTTCTGTTACAGTGGTTGAAAGAGTTGTAGCTTCAGATTGGATTGCTTCAAAGGGAGTTGAAGCTTCATTGAAAGTAGGGGGAATGGTTGTGAACAGGTATGATTGATCTGCTTCTGCATCCTCTGTTCTTGGACTGGTGACCATGGGGTCAGTAGTAACTGTGTCCGCAGCAACTGAGTCCGCAGTAACTGGGCTAGTCACCATTGGGTCAGTAGTAACTGGATCCGCAGCAATTGGACTGGTAATCATTGGATCCGCAGTAACTTGATCCGTATCAATGGAGTCCGCAGCAACCATTTCATCATCTTGATTCGCAACAAGTGTTTCAGTAGCAACTTTTGGTGAAGTTTCAACTTCCATCTCATCTACTGTTTCTTCCACCATTTGCTTCACTTCTTTCTGCTGCTCCCCCTCAAGTTGAGAATCAGTTTCCATCTTCTCACCTTCTTCATCTACCATCATGTTAGCATCAAAATCTGTCTCCCCCTCAAATGTACTACCTGTCTCCATTTGTTCATCTTGATTGGAGGTGGCAGTAATGACAGTATCTGTGCTTCCCTTGTCTAAAAGTATATGAGTTATTCATCCGTATTGATCATTCCAATGCTTGTAATCAGAAAAGTGAATCTCCCCACATCAAATGCTTTGGTGAGAAGGTCAGCAAGTTGATTGTCAGTGTGGATCTTCTCAACATGGATTAGTTTCTTCTCGTTGCAATCTCTTATGAAGTGATAACGTATCTCTATATGCTTTATTTTGGAGTGTTTGACTGGATTGTTGATGATGCTTATAGTGCTTTGATTGTCAATGTAGATTGGCGTGTTCATGAAGGAATATCCATAGTCCATCATTTGATTTTGAATCCAAAGTACTTGAGCACAACAACTAGCAGCGACAATGTACTATGCTTCAGTGGAAGAGGTTGACACCGTTGTTTGCTTCTTGCATTGCCATGACACCAGTCTTGAACCAATAAATTGGCACCCTCCAGTCGTTGATTTCCTGTCTAAATTTTCACCACCATAATCACTGTCAGTATAAGCAATTAGATCAAAGGGAGAGTCTTTAGGATACCATAAGCCTAAGTTAGGCTTGCCCTTTAGGTAGCGAAAGATTCTATTGACTGCAATTAGGTGTGACATCTTGGGCCTTGTTTGATATCTTGCGCATACACAAACTCCAAACATGATGTCTGGTCTTGAAGCTGTGAGATACATGAGAGATCCAATCATTGATCGATAGTTGTGTATATCCACATCCTCCCCCTCAAGATCAGGCGTCAATTGTTTGTGAGTTTCCACCGGAGTGCTTGCCACCTTGGCATCCATGAGTCCAAATTTGGTGAGGATGTCCTTGACATACTTGGTTTGACTTATGAGGAGTCCATCCGGCTTTTGTTTGACTTGTAAGCCCAAGAAGAAAGTGAGTTCTCCCATGGAACTCATCTGAAACTTAGTGTGCATAAGATCCTCAAATTCCTTGCACAATGAATCCTTGGTGGATCCAAAGATGATGTCATCAACGTAGATTTGAACAAGAAGAATGTCTGAGTTAGACTTCTTGAAGAATAGCGTTTTGTCAATTGTTCCGCGTTGAAAGTTGTTTTGAAGAAGGTAGTCTGAAAGAGTGTCATACCAAGCTCGTGGTGCTTGATGAAGCCCATAGAGAGCTTTGATCAATTTGTAGACTTTGTGAGGATGTTGAGGGTCCTCAAATCCAGGAGGTTGTTTGACATAGACCTCTTCTTCAATGACACCATATAGAAAAGCACTTTTGACATCCATTTGATAGACTTTGAAGCCCATAAATGAAGCAAAGGCTAGAAATAGACGAATGGCTTCAATCCTAGCCACTGGAGCAAATACTTCTTCATAATCAATTCCCTCTTCCTGTGTGTAGCCTTGTGCAACCATTCGTGCTTTGTTTTTAACCACAATTCCACGTTCATCTTTCTTGTTTCTGAAGATCCAGCGTGTACCAATCACCTTCTTGCCATATGGGACCTCAACTAGTACCCATACTCCTTGTATCTTGAATTGGAGTAGCTCTGCCTGACATGCCTCAATCCAGTGTGGATCTAGTAATGCTTCCTGAATTTTCTTAGGTTCCATTTGCGAAAGAAAGCATGCAAAGAGACATGTGTTGATGAGAGCAGTTGATGGATCCTTTCTAGACTTGGTTTGACTTCTAGTCTCCATGGAGAGGTCAAAGTTGCCAATGATTTGATTAGAAGGATGGTTCTTGGCAACACGAGATAATGGGATCTTTTCAAGTCGTAGTCCAACACCCAAGTTTGTATCGTTCAAATCGGGCAGGTCATTGCTAGGATTTTGACCAGTAGTTGGAGGAGTAGTGAAGGATGGAGAAGTGACTGAAGTAGGTATATCTGTTGTGTAAGGCTCTTCATTAACAAGTTGATCAACTCCATGATCATCCTCTTCTATTAGTCGTGGAACCCCGTTGGGACGTGTTGTATTATCCGTAGCCAATGGTGAATGTGGTTGTGCTTCTTCGTCCTCCTTTGAAGAGTTTTCTTCAGTGTGAGGAGAGTCTGGTTCTTCTGGGATGATGGGATCTTCCAAAATAATGGGAAGATTGATATATTCCATCACATCTAATCGAGCAGTACCTGTGATTGGAGCCGTAGCAACTTGCTCCGTAGAAACAGGCGCAGTAGGAATAGAGTTTGCCGTAGGAACTGGAGCCGTATTAACTTGGTTTGAGTCAAACTTAAAGTTGGAGTTTAATGATTTGGTCAGTACATCCAAGTCAAATACCCAGTCTGGTCCATGTCCCTTCTTGGTGTAAGTGTGTTCATTGAAGGTCACATTGGAGCTCTCCTCGATGATCTTCGATTTGTGGTTGTAAACTCGATAAGCTTTACTTTGAGATGAATAACCAACAAATGTGCCTTCATCAGCTTTGCTATCAAACTTTCCAAGATAGTCCTTAGAGTTTAGAACTGTGCATGGACATCCAAAAGCGCTTAGGAAACTTATCATAGGTTGTCTCTTGTGGATAAGCTCATATGGAGTCTTGTTGTGCGCTTTGACTAGTAGGACCCTGTTCTGAACATAGCAGGCAGTGTTAACTGCTTCTGCCCAGAAAAACATGGAAAGATTGGAGTCAGCCAACATACTTCTTGCTGCTTCAATCAATGTCCTGTTCCTTCTTTCAGCAACTCCATTCTGTTGAGGAGTCCTAGCAGCACTGAATTGTCTCTCTATTCCTTTCTTGTCACAGAAGTCATTCATCACTTGGTTCTTGAATTCTGTGCCGTTGTCACATCGAATCTTCTTGATCTTCAGGTTGAGTTGGTGTTCAACTTTGGTGACAAAAGTGATGAGTAGCTGACTTGTTTCATCTTTGGTTCCAAGAAAGTACACCCATGTATATCTTGAAAAATCATCAGTAATGACAAGGCATTATGACTTCTTTGCAATACTCTTTACATTGGTAGGACCAAAGATATCCATGTGGAGTAAATGTAAAGGTGTGGTGTTAGAGTTGATCTCCTTTGTCTTGTGGGAAGTTTTGTGTTGCTTGCCCTTCAAGCATGCTAAGCAGTTATCTTCAAGGTTGAACTGCTTGTTTGGGAGACCTCTAACCAAACTAGATTTTACTAGTTTATTGATGTTCTTTAGGTTCATGTGGCACATCCTCCTATGCCAGATAGTAGATTCATCTAAAGTAGCTTTTGAGAGAAAGCATTCTTCAGGTGAATTTATTTGAACCTTTGACATGTCTAAGCAGTAGACATTGTCTCTCCTTGGTGTTCTGAGTAGAATCATACTTTCATCAATGACATACCCAGGCTTCATTATAATGCATTCAGTAGCAGTGAAGATTGGTGTGTGTTTCTCATCACAAACTTGAGAGACACTCAAAAGATTATATTGAAGCTGTTGCACATAGTACACATCCTTGAAGTGTAGTGTACCATTGCTGATTGTTCCTTTCCCAGTAATCTTTCCTCCTTTTGGATTGCCTCCAAAAGCAACATATCCTCCGTTGAACTTTTCAATTGTCAGGATCGAATTCGTTGCTGCTTAGAATAGGAACTTTGCCAATTGCAACTTCAGTCATGATGGTTGTCGTGATTCTTGCTTATGAGGATTATGAACTCGTTGATCAATGGATCTAAAGCACAACCTTGCTCTGATACCACTTGTCAGGATCGTATTAGTTAATGTAAACTAATATGTTTGCCTAAGTTAAGATCGAGATCTATTGAAGAAGTTCAGCAGCGGATGAACACTTCAATATTACGAGTTATCGAATAATGAATTATGAATACGAATAAAAAAAAAGGATTTTCGAATTATAAGCCTCAATTGCATTAACAATTATATCAATACAACGTGTTTCTATCTCTCTACAAGGATCTATATTTATAGACCTTGAGGCCGACCTAGATAAACTAGGAAACATCAACTATCCTTATCTAAAACTATCGTTATCTAGATTAAGGAAACTCTATCTAATTACAAAAGGAAACGTAATCTAGTTATGATTCTATAACTTAGATTATACTTGCACGGCAAGTTGGTCTTCCATATCTTGACTTCAACCGTAGCAGTTTGACTTTGACTTGACTTTGACTTGATCCGTAGTAACTTCAATACTGCCGTAGTAACTTGATGAACCGTAGTAACTTGTTGGACAGCCGCACTAACTTGATCTTCCGTAGTAACTTATAATAACTTCCGTATTAATAGTTTAAGTTACTTTTCTTGTTTGTTAGGCTTGTTGTTCATGGTTAAACTATTTTAACTAAGTTATAACCCAACACATTTTAGTCATATTCAGAAAATATTTAAAAGTTACACGCGCGTAAGAAAAAAGAAAATATTAAGAATTAGACGCTCAAAACTCGATCAATTTTTAAAACCCTAAAACAAAAATCTCTCCATTGTAATCCGAATTTTAACAATCAATTGAAGGTTTGACAATCGATTCTTAGATCCGATTTTTTTTAATAATCGATTGAAGGATATTTTAACAATCGATTCTTAGATCCGATTTTTTTTTAATTGTAGATAATGACGCTAAATTCAGAAGAAACTATTGAAGAAAGAGGGGATTCAATAACCAACAATAATTTGGAAAATAATGACGATGAAAACAATATCAATAACCAGACATTGGAAAGTAAGTAATCATCTGTGATTCTATGTTTATTAATCACCTGTGATTGTATTAATAATATACCTTAGTACCTTGATGTAAATTGTCACAAAATCTTTAGTAATCATCTGTTATTTTATTAATTTAGTCCCTTAGTATGTTGATGTAAAATTTCACCAAAAATGTTTAGTAATCACGTGTGATTTTATTAGTTTAATGCCTTAGTATGTGACTACTAAACATGTTTAAACATATATGTTTAGTAATCACCTGTGATTGTATTAATTTAGTTTAGTATGTTGATGTAAAATGTCTCCAAAATGTTTAGTAATCACCTGTGATTTTATAGTTTTTACATTAACAACTGTTTATAATTTAGTGCCTTAGAAACTTGATGTAAATTGTCACCAAAATATGTAGTAATCACCTGTGATTTTATTAATAATATGGATTAGTATGTTGATGTAAAATTACCTGTGACTTTACAGGTTCACACTACAGCACTCCAACAGCATATTCAAATGATAACAACAACATAGAGACTCCTGGTGGTTCTCGATATTGGTTATCTTATGTTAAAGATTATGACAAACCAATTAGGGGAAAAATTATGGATCATTTGAACAGACTTTCAGAATTTATAAAGAGTATGCAATAAAGTCGGGATTTGACATAAAATTATCATCATCAAAAAAAACAAAAAGTGGACTGATGAAGAGCAAGTATATTCGTTGCAACAGACATGGTGATCCTCCAAGTGTAAATATCAACACGTTGGATCCAGCACACAGTGGGAAACTTAAAAGAAAATCATTTTTCAGGTAACAGGATGCAATGCTCATATCATGATTAAACTTGTAGATGGTACTTTAACATATTAGCTACACCTTTTTGTTGAAGAACACAACCACCCATTGAACCCTATAGAGTATAGGCATCTGTCTAAGGAAAATAGAAAATTAGGTATGCCAGAATTAATGTTTATGAAACAAATGGCAGACTCAAATTATGGGGCAACAGTTTCTTACAATTTATATTGTAATACAAAAGGGGGTTATTCACATGTGAGTGGAACGAAAACTGATTTCAAAAACTTCAAAAGGGATTTGAATGTTTTTATTGGAGAAAGTGATGCTCAAATGCTTGTAACCAAACTCACAAACAGAGCAGAATATGTTAAAGACTTCAGCTTCTTCTGTGATATAAAAAACAGCGAGTTAGAGTGTTTCTTTTGGGCAGATGAAACTACAAAAGCAAACTACAAAGAATTTGGCGATATAATTTCTTTTGACGCAACTTATTTAAAGAAATTGTAAATTTGATAATCACATGTGATTTTAATGATTTACAGGTATAGTATGATATTCGTTCCATTCACTGCAATTGATAATCACAAAAAGTGTGTTACCATTGGTGCTGGTATGCTGAGAAATGAAACTACAGAAACATACATTTGGCTGCTAAAGGCATTCTTAGACGCATTTAAGAAGCAACCAAGAATAATCTTAACCGATCAAGATCCTGCAATGAAAAGAGCAATTGCAACTGTACTTCCAGAAACAAAGCATCGACTTTGCATGTGGCATATCGTCACAAAATTCACAGTTAAGGTACAAAAATTAAAAAAAAAAAAATTATTTTTGTGTTTACATGTTTTTAGAATTTTATTAAATTAAGTTACTAAAAAACTTAAATGTAATTTTGTATTCAACAAATTATAAAGGAAAATCACCTGTGATTTAGTGCCTTAATACCTTAATACATTTAAGGTTCTTAAAATTTTGTAGTCAACAAAGTATAAAAGGAAATCACCCGTGATTTAGTGCCTTAATACCTTAATTTGTGAATTAGTGCCTTAGTACATTTGGTGCCTTAGTATGTAGATGTAAAATGTCACCAAATGTTTAGTAATCACCGGTGATTTTATTAATAATGTGCCTTAGAATGTTGATATAAAATGCCACCAAATATTTAGTAATCACCGGTGATTTTAGAATTTTATTCTTGTTTTTATTCATATATAAAACTGATATGTTCAATAACTTATTTTATTTACTACAGATTGATAGAAACAAAATCGACCACACTGATTTCAGACCGAGACTCCATCAACTTATATGGAACATATATCATAAACCTGCAATTTTTGAACAAAAATGGATTTCTTTATTGGAAGAATTTAATCTTCAAGACAACGTTAGGCTGGCAAAATTGTTTGAAATAAGATCAACTTGGATTCCCGCTTACTTCATTGAATATGAAATGTGCGGTTTAATGAGAACAACATCAAGATCAGAAAGTGAGAATTCGTTCTTTAATCACTTCACAAGTTATGGTTCAACACTCATCAATTTTATGAATCTCTTTGAATCTGCAATGGAGAAGCAAAGACATGAACAAGAATTTTTAGATCATCAAACATTGAGCAAAACACCAAAATTGATAACAAGATGGCCAATCGAGGAACATGCAAGAAATGTTTACACAAAAGAAATATTTTTTTTGGTAGAAGAAGAAATTGATAATTCTATTTGGTTGTGCTCACAAATTTCAATCACTACAGAAGAAGGTTGTGAGATTATGATGATTAGAGAAAGAACAAATGACAAACAAAAGAATTACAAAGGTAAAACAAAAGGAAAAGGAAAAAAACAGGAACAAAATGAGGTTGATCCGTTTTCTGAGATAGCCGCAACGGAGATTCAACTTCAAGTTAAAAAAGAAGCAACATTTAAGGTATGTGATTACTAAACATCACCTTTTATTTTATAGTAATCTTAATATGTTGATGTTATTTTATATTAATCACCTGTGATTTTATTAGTTTAGTGCCTTAGTATGTGATTACTAAAACATCATCTTAGTATGTTGATGTTATTTTATAGTAATCACCTGTGATTTTATTAGTTTAGTGCCTTAGTATGTGATTACTAAACATCACCTTTTATTTTATAGTAATCTTAGTATGTTGATGTTATTTTATAGTAATCACCTGTGATCATAATATATTTTATATTATAGGTCAAACATAACATAGCGGATGAAACTTACGTTTGTACCTGTAATCACTTTGTACGTTGTGGAATACTCTGTAGACATATATTCTGTGTTTTACAATCATGTGGCATAGACGAAATACCAAAAAAGTATATAACAATACGTTGTGAAAGAGACTTAATTCCACCTAGTGTTAGGAACAAAACGCATAGATATGAAGGTAATTTAACCGAACAATGCCAGAAACTAGCGAATGAAGCATGCCGCAGTGTAGAAAGTTGCATAGCTGTTTTACGAAATGATGAAGAAAAACTAGCTTACTTTGTTGAAAAGCTAAAAAATCTCAAGATTGAAGTTGAAAAAGATGTCCCAGAAATGAACAAAACCGAAATGATGGAAGAAATTCTTGGAGTCAAAAAACCAGAGCAAATTTTGATCAATAATCCAAAAGGTATAAAAAACAAAGGAAGCGAAAGTAACTCAAGGATGCAAGGCTACGGTGAAAGAGCACAAAAGGCAAATGAAAGACCATATCGAACGTGTGGAGATTGTGGATTACTGGTTAATACTCACGACAGAAGAACATGTAAAGGACTTGAAATAGAGCTTGTAAATCTACAGAAACTTCAACATCTAAGTCATCAACAACAAAATACTGGAACAACAACAACAGAAATCAATGCTGAAAAACAATCCGAAAAAGAACAACTTTAACAGCAGAACGTCCAACCAACTGCACAAAGACAGACTAGAGGAAAAAAAGTTGCGAGACAAGCATATAAAGATGTAAGTGAAGAAGATGATACTTATGATACTTTGTCAAAACAAAGAAAGAGACAGAAAACTACTACATCAAATGCCGCTGCAAAAAAAGTTGATTATGTATTGCGTGATGAAGAATCGGATTATGAAACTTCGAATATTGGTACCTGAACAAATCACTTGTGATAACATATGATGAAAAATGTTACTTTTAACAATTTATTTTTGTAAGCAAACTTAATATGTTAGTTTACTAGTTGAGTATTATTTGAAATGACCTTTGATTTTATATTATTGGATGACAAAATATTTTGTTTGAGAATATTTTCGGTTTGGTGTATTTTCTTTGAACAATAACTAAATAACAAATTATAAAAGGAAAATCACCTGTGATTTAGTGCCTTAATACCTTAATACATTTAAGTGCCACCAAATGTTTAGTAATCACCGGTGATGTTATTAATAATGTGCCTTAGAATGTTGATTTTATTAATAATCACCGGTGATTTTATTAATAATGTGCCTTAGAATGTTGATTTTATTAATAATCACCGGTGATTCTATAGTTTTTACATATAATTTTGTTTAATAAAGTGACCGTTATGTATGTTATCTGTTGTTGTATTTCTTTGAACAAAAAAAACACTTGATGGGTGTTTGAGCGATATTTTAATCGGTTGTAGCAACTACACATGGTTTAGAAAGGTTTAACGTTGTTGTTAACAGTTGTACCAACTAAAAGTTGTTTAGGTTCTTCAGTGACTTGGGTACAAATAGAAATCACCGGTGATTTTATTAATAATGTCACCAAATGTTTAGTAATCACCGGTGATTTTATTAATAATGTGCCTTAGAATGTTCATGTAAAATGCCACCAAATGTTTAGTAATCACCGGTGATTTTATTAATAATGTGCCTTAGAATGGTGATTTTATTAATAATCACCGGTGATTCTGTAGTTTTTACATATAATTTTGTTTAATGCATTCTGTATTTTGGCTTTTATTGTAAGTGGTTGGAGAATATGTACTTGGTATTTGAAATTAAATATTTTTTTAATGCATTTTGTATGTGAAAAGAATATATTCTTTGAACAAAAAACACTTGATGGGTGTTTGAGCGATATTTTAATCGGTTGTAGCAACTACACATGGTTTAGAAAGGTTTAACGTTGTTGTTATCAGTTGTACCAACTAAATGTTGTTTAGGTTCTTCAGTGACTTGGGTACAAGTAGAAATCACCAGTGATTTTATTAATAATGACACCAAATGTTTAGTAATCACCGGTGATTTTATTAATAATGTGCCTTAGAATTTTGATGAAAAATGCCACCAAATATTTAGTAATCACCGGTGATTTTATTAGTAATGTGCCTTAGAATGGTGATTTTATTAATAATCACCGGTGATTCTATAGTTTTTACATATAATTTTGTTTAATGCATTCTGTATTTTGGCTTTTATTGCAAGTGGTTGGATAATATGTACTTGGTATTTGAAATTATATATTTTTTTAATGCATTTTGTATGTGAAAAGAATATATTCTTTGAACAAAAAAACACTTGATGGGTGTTTGAGCGATATTTTAATCGGTTGTAGCAACTACACATGGTTTAGAAAGGTTTAACGTTGTTGTTATCAGTTGTACCAACTAAATGTTTTTTAGATTCTTCAGTGACTTGGGTACAAGTAGAAATCACCGGTGATTTTATTAATAATGTCACCAAATGTTTAGTAATCACCGGTGATTTTTTTAATAATGTGCCTTAGAATGGTGATTTTATTAATAATCACCGGTGATTCTATAGTTTTTACATATAATTTTGTTTAATGCATTCTGTATTTTGGCTTTTATTGAAAGTGGTTGGAGAATATGTACTTGGTATTTGAAATTAAATATTTTTTTAATGCATTTTGTATGTGAAAAAGAATATATTCTTGTTTTGGTAAATGTGACAGAAACGCAGAACCACAAAAAGAATAAAAAAGCATTGAAAACATATACGAATTCATCCATC
This sequence comes from Senecio squalidus, assembly GCA_910822075.1. NCBI lineage: Eukaryota > Viridiplantae > Streptophyta > Magnoliopsida > Asterales > Asteraceae > Senecio > Senecio squalidus. The sequence goes on from CAJVGC010000589.1 coordinate 3,484,285, forward strand.
CATCCATCCATCCATCAAAAATATTGATTTACAACTCAATGCAAAATGCAGAAAAAGAGAAAAAATAAATGACAATTCAATGCGTTGAAGACTACTTCTAGCTTGTACTCATTACAATTCAAAAAGCAGAAACAGAAAAGAAATTGAACGACCATTCAATGCATTAAAGAAATTGAAAAAAAGTAAGAGGTATTTTTGGCTATATAAAGGAGTAGTCTTCAATGAAGTTTTCTACCAAAACACAATTTACAGTCTAACTTTAAAAAAAAATGTCTAGCAGTGAGCCAGTTGTGATAGACCTGACAAGCGATACTAGCAGTGGAAGCGAATTCGAATTTGTTGTTACGCGAAGAACTGTCCAGCCCGTTGTGATAGACCTGTCAAGCGATTCTAGCAGTGGAAGCGAAGACAACTTTGTTATTACGCTTACAGAAAAAAAAATCAAGACCAACAAACTGGTAAGTATGAATAACCTTTTTAGAAACTTTGCTAATGTAAATGTCATAATTATATTACCTTTTGCAGACCATACCAGCAAAATTTGTAAAGGATAACAACCTCTTGGATTTTGATGAATGCTATGTCATATTCACAGAAGATGACCCACATGGTACGTTGTTCCGGTTGACCAACTATCTTGACCAAAGGACGCCTGGACCTACCAACCATATCGTGATTAATGGAGATTGGAAGGCATTTATGATCAAGCATGGGATTGATTATGGTTCTGTCTGTCAATTCACGAAGTCAATTAAGCCACTTCCTAATAGTGACCAGTTGATTTTCAATGTTCAAATTCTCCCCCAAGCTTAAAACTTTAGAATTGGCCACTACTGTTTTCTAGGTTTCAAGTCATGGTAGTTTGTAATATATTGTTGTTGTGTCATGTTATCTTTTCTTATCGTCTATCTTTGGTAATTTAATAAAGTGGCCGTTAAGTATTTTATCTGTTGTTGTATTTCTTTGAACAAAAAAACACTTGATGGGTGTTTGAGCGATATTTTAATCGGTTGTAGCAACTACACATGGTTTAGAAAGGTTTAACGTTGTTAAATCACATAAAAATCACATGTGATTTTGACTACCTAGACATGGTTTACACATGGTTGTAGCAACTACACATGATACATAAAATTATCGTATGATATTTTAACATATTTTGTTGTTTAACAAATGACTATTTGTGGGCTAAATTAAATCATATGTGATATTGCCTTTTTAATACTTGATGTTCAAATCACATGAAAATCACATGTGATTTTGACTACCTAGACGTTATCAAAATTTCAATCATAACCAAAAACAAAAAAATTGCTCAAATTCTTAAGAAAAAAAACTTGAGGGTCATATTTGCAAAAAATAAATAAAAAAAACTAATTTACGGTTTATTGCTTTCCTTCCTTTATATCCCACGTCATTTTGACGTTTAAACTTTCTTACCAAAAACAACGAAACCCTTTCCCTCCCACAAACCCTTGTTTTACTTTTATCGAATTCCTTTGAAATTTCAATGGAGTCAACTGATAATACATCACCAAAAACAAATAAGGATAATGCGATTGTTGTGTTTGATGGAAACACAGTTCGACAAGAAAAAAAATCGACAAGTAAGGGTTTTTAGGTTTTGTTTATAATCATTTTTTTTTAAATCTATTTTATGTTATATATATTATTCATATCAGATATAACTGGTGGACCGATGGAGGCAAAATATGTTAATGACGTAATTAAACGTAATATGATATTTATTTATTTATTTTTTTTGTAAAATTATATTTAACTACTACTTATAATTTTTTTTTTTTTTTTTTTATTTACAGTTGTTTGTTCATCAGTGGATAAGCATTGTGGAAGAACGTATACTTCTAGAAAACATAAAAGTGATTCAGGTATATTTCTGTTTTAGAAAATTGTTTGTTCATATGAAATCACCTGTGATTATGTGAGTAGTTACTCCATTACTGAACATAAATAGTGTTATAAGAATGATGTAAAATGTCACCAAATGTTTATTAATCACCTCTGAATTTATTAATTTAGCTCCTTAGTATGTTCATGTAAAATGTCACCAAAATGTTTAGTAATCACCTGTGATTCTATAGTTATAACTATTGTTATTTATATGAAACAAAAAAAAGTAGTTATAACTATTGTTATTTATTATTCTTATTTAGACAACAAAGAAGATGAATCATCAAGTGAAGAAGATAATCTTCCGAAAAACGAAGGGACAAGTTCAGGTATTACTTGTTTTACATATAGCTTAACACATGACAAAATTTTGATAAATATGTTCATTAATTACATATAGCTTAACTAATTTTTTTATTTGTGTAACGTAGGTCAATTACTAGATTATAGTAATGATCAAACACTGGCCAGCTACATCAAAAAGAAAAAAACATCTCCTGTCAAGAATGTTCTAAAAAAAAGAAAAAAACAAGACAGCGAGGACGGGAAAAAGAAACCAAGGAAGAAGAAGATCTACCGTGGTGCAAAGCGAATTTCTCAAGATATAAAGGAAGAGAATCCAGAATTATGCAAGAAAAGTGGAAAGCTGAAATTAGAAACTGTAAATGAAGAACAGTTGTCAGAAAAAGAAAAAGTTAGGGGGTGTTTGTTTGAGCTTATATAAGGGCTTATGAGCTTATTGAGTTTCGGCTTATATTTCATAAGCCCGAATCTTAAGGCTTATGTAACGGATTATGAGCTTATTACTGTTTATTTAGTTATAATAAACAGTAATAAGCCCATAAGCCCTTACATAAGCCATACAATTCGGGCTTATGAAACATAAACCAAAACTCAATAAGCTCATAAGCCCTTATATACGCTCAAACAAACACCCCCTTAGTCAAAGAGTGTCACAACCGGTTAAGACTTTAAGCTTTCAGTTTCCATCACTTAGGACAAGAATGTCACCTAAGTCCCTGTAAACTGCAATCAAGGATTTAAGTACATATCAAAAGTCAGATTTAGTTGATATGGGGTTTGGGGACTTAAGTGCAATGACTTTAGATAGCATACCGGGAAAACTAGGAATGTACGTAGTAAATAACTTCAACCAATCAAATATGACATTAACTGTTGGGAGTCATGTCATTAACATTACATCTGAGTTAATACACGACATGCTTGGTATTCCCAATGGAGGAAGGGAATTGGAGGAGTTGGAGCCTGTTTCAAAAGAAGATCCGTATATTGTTGAATGGCACAAACAGTCTGAGGTTGGGGCGAAGATAAGGCCACGAGAAGTGTTAGCTAAAATTACACATTCTCGAGAAGGAGGAATAACTTTTAAGTTAAACTTCTTAGTTTTGTTCATGAACACGATGGTTCAATGCCATCCGTCAGCTTCATGTTTGCTGAAAATTCTGGACTACATAACAGACGGTGTGGATATCAAAAACATAAACTGGTGCACCTTAGTAATGAATGCTTTGCGAGAATGCAAAAAGGATTGGAAAAATGTTATGGCCAGTTTTTTTGTTGGACCTCTATCATTCCTCACTGTAAGTTTATTTTTACAATAACTCATTAGAAGTAGTGTCATAAACATGAAATTTTAATTCAATCACAGGTGATTGTGCTTCAATCATAGGTGATTGTGCTTCAATTACATGTTTTTCATGTATTTTTTTCTCTTCACAAATGAGTATATTTTTAACATATGTTTTTCATGTATTTGTATAAAACCAGCTTTTGTACTTGGATTCAATAAAGTGTAGCAAATTACATGTTGCACGAACACGTCCTGCTATTCTCGGTTGGGATTCACAAAAAATGAGTGATAGACAAGACGCAGAAATCCTTCAAGGCAGTTTTGGCAGAGGAGACGTGGAACCTCCATTTGGAGAAGCTTTAAAAATCGAGGAATTTGCTTCTGAGGTAATTTTTATATGAAATCACATGTGATTGTGTGAGTAGTTACTCCATTATTGAACAGAATAAGTGTTATTTGAATGATGTTATTATTTTGGGGTTAAGAACTGATTAAATTGTGTGAGTAGTTACTCCATTATTGAACAGAAATAGTGTTATTTGTACAAATCTGTATTATAACTATTAACAAAAGTTTTTGCTGTATTTTGTTAGAAAACTAGAGAGAAAGTTATCATTTCTACATGAAATAAAAGACGACATAACATCTGTTTTAGAGGAAGCTACAAAAATGTACCCACACAACGAAGATATAAATCTTTACAAAGCCAAATTTCAATTTATTCTCGTTGGCGGTTGTGGTCCAAGTAAAACTGATGAATATGAAGAAGTTCAACAAAATGACTCAGTGAAGAATAAAAAAGTTGCAGTTGATTTATCGTCATCTCAGAATATTGAATGTACACTCCCGTTAACAAATTATGATCATCTTAATATTGATGATGATGGTGAAAAGGTAAAGGATTCTTTTGAATCACTGAATGTTGATGCTGAAAAATCAGTTGAAGTTGAAGAGACGGACAAAGACTTGAAAATAGGTACATTTTATTAAATTCATTAATGTGAATCACCTGTGTTTTTTTTGGAGAAAAAAATAAATTAAAAAACTTTTATCTAAATCTTTTTTATTTTATCATATTGTTTAGCTGTTGGTGATTCTTCAATACATAGAGATGGTGTCGATATCGATACCCAATTCCTGAACCAAACAGGTGTCCAACAAACAATGGAGCGTCAAGTTGAAGAACATACAAAGAAAAGAAAAGCTGACAGTAAATCACTTGTGACTTTATTTATAAAGTTTTTTCTTAAAACACTTTTATCTAAATCCTTTTTTTTCTATTATATTGTTTAGCTGTTGCTGGATTTTCAATAGATGGAGATGTTGCTTGGCCTGTTATTGATACCCAATTACTGAACGAACCAGGTGTCCAACAAACAGTGGACCGTCAAGTTGAAGAACAAAAAAAGAAAGGAGAAGCTAAGAGTAATCACCTGTGATTTTATTTATCAATTTTTTCCCTTAAAACACTTTAATCTAAATCTTTTTAATTTTATTTTATTATATTTTTTAGCTGTTGGTGATTCTTCAATACCTGGAGATGTTGTTTGGGCTGTTATCGATACCCAATTACTGAACGAACCAGGTGTCCAATAAACAGTGGACCGTCATGTTGAAGAACATAAAAAAGAAGGAGAAGCTAAGAGTAATCACCTGTGATTTTATTTATAAATTTTTTCTCTTAAAACACTTTTATCTAAATCTTTTTTATTTTATTATATTGTTTAGCTGTTGGTGATTCTTCAATACCTGGAGATGTTGTTTGGCCTGTTATCGATACCCAATTACTGAACGAGCCAGGTGTCCAACAAACAATGGATCGTCAAGTTGAAGAATTTAAACAGAATACAAAACCTAACAGTAAATCACCTGTGATTTTATTTATAAAATTTTTCTCTTAAAACACTTTTATCTAAATCTTTTTTATTTTATTATATTGTTTAGCTGTTGATGAAAAGGTAAAGGATTCTTTTAAATCACTGAATGTTGATGGTCAAAATTCATCTGAAGTTGAAAAAGGTGGAAAAAGACTTGAAAATAGGTACATTTTATCACCAGTGATTTGAAAAAAAGAAAAAAGAAAAAACATTTTATCTAATTTGTTTTGTTCAAACAACTTGTTCAGGAAAAGTTGATACCATAAAACCCTCGTATCCTACTTTCTCTCTTGGTATGACTCAAGATATTGGTACAATAACTACCATTAAACAAGACATTGGTGTAGAAAAATTGGAAGTAAAACAGTCTCCTGTTGATACAACAACTTTAAACCCGAAAGAAAAAGAGGTATTGCAAGTATCTGTTGGTATGAAGAGAAAGGAAGCTGAAATAGAAGATGGTAAAGAATTTGTTGATGTGAAGGAAAAACTACAAAAAGTTGAAGCGGGTGGGTCAAAAACGGGTGAGCCAAATGCAGCTGAGTTACAAAAAAGGGTTGATAAAGGGGAAAAAGTTATCGAAAAAGATGATCCAGAATCTGTTGTTGTGAAGGAAAAGTGACAAAAAGGTGAAGAAGGTGGGTCAAAAACGGGTGAGTCAAATGCAGATGAGTTACAAAAAACGGTTCATAAAGGGAGAAAAAAAGTTATGGAAAATGATGATCCTTCATTCATTACCCCTTTTGAACCTGAAAAAAGACGTATCACTCATGTAGCTCGTTATGACAAATCACCATATCATAATCGTAAGACGAGTATCGGAGATAAACTTACAGGCTTAGAGAAGAAAATTTCGGATGCGCTTTTTTCTATGCCTGCGCCTCTGTGGTAAGTAAAAAAAGTTATAATTGTTTTTTATTTATTTTTATGTTTATTTATTAGATGTGATTTGATATTACTTTTTGAATAACATATTTTTTTTTTATTTCAGGGATTTGGTTTTTAATACTGAAGATGGTCAAAGTCAGGGAATGTATTCGCATATGGAAACGTTAACTCCTTCGATATGGATTGATGTTGTTGTCATTGATTGTTGGGCTACTATGCTAAATGATCAAGAAAAACATAAAGGTGACAGATCATTACGTCGGTATTTCTTTAAGACAATCAGTTTTGTAAGTTTTTAATTTGAATTTTTAAAATTCATCTTTTTAAATGTTATTTAATTTTATATCATCATGTTTTTAAAGTAATTTGTTTTAAATTCATCTTTGTTGTTGTCCAGGACACAGAAGTTTTCATTGAGTCGAAGAATACGGAAGAAGAAAAAATTGATAAGTTCATTGAAACTTTGAAAATCAATATGAAAAATGATAGGAAGCTTCTGTCGTTTAAGGACATCGACTTGGTACATATATTATTTTTATTATTTATGAATAATTCTTTATTTTTTCATTTTTAATATGTTTGTTTTAATATTTGAATTATTTTTTTACAGGTATTCTTCCCCATTTGTATGTCACAACATTTTTATCTTATTGTTTACAACTTAAAGCATCCAAAGATTCTACTAATTGACAATAGCAAGAATGGTGAATTTGATATATATGGCAAAGTCCCTTCAATGCTTGTAAGTAAAAATATCACCTGTGATTGTATGGTTTTTTTTTATTATTTAAACAGTTCTTAATGTAAACAATATAGAATCACAGATGATTAGTAAAAATGTCACCAAAATGTTTAGTAATCACCTGTGATTCTATAGGATAACATTAGATATTATTATATATATTTTTCCTTTTCTTTATATCATGTAAATTTTTAGGTTTTTAATTTAAGTTTTATAATGTTTTTTTTTTCTTTTCTTGTTTTACAGAAAATACTCTTTACACAATATCTTGATACGATAAACTACAAAAACCTTGTCAAGATGAATGGCTGTGAAACTGAAAGAGCAGAGATGAATTGGAGGACAACAAAGAATAACGTAGATTGTGGGGTATTTACAATGCTACATATGGAATATTACATGGGTGAAGAAATAAAGAAATGGAAATGTGACATCGCCGCATATGAAACAAAGCAGAAGCCCCAGCTTCATGCACTTAGAAGGAAATTTGCAACAAAGTTGCTTTTATTAGATACTAATATACTCAGATCTGAAATCCAAAAGAATGCTGATGAATTTTACAAGAAACCAGCTGATGAAAGGAATGCCATTCTCAGACATGGTTTGTTAACAAGTAATGTAAGGGACCCCGGTAGAAAGAGGGAGTAGGATGTTTATTCAAATGGGTTGGGTGTTTTGATTTTCATTTTATTTGTCTCTGTGTGGATATGATATATTTTAAATATTTTGATGTACTTATTTGAGTAATTTTTACTTTATTTGTGTATGTGTGGATATGATAAAATGTGACTTAGTAATCACCTGTGATTTTATTCATAATGTGACTTAGTATGTTGATGTAACTGTTTATTATGACTAAATAGAAAGTAATAAGCTCAAAATCCTTTACATAAAGCCATAAAAATTCCACATTATGAAATATAAGCCGAAAACTCAATAAGCTAAAAAGCCCTTATATAAGCTCAAACAAAACACCCCCAAACACCAGTTTAATCATTTTAGTGACTTAATTTTAATAAAATCACTGGTGATTACTATATAATAACAGATGATTAACTATAGAATGTTTATAAAGATTAGAATGTTTGAAACGGAGGAATCAATATGCCGTTATATAAAGCCCTTATATATCCCCTTTCTCCAATTTTAGGGCTCATATTTGAAACTCCAACTATATATTAGAGACCGGTAAGATATGAACTCCAACTATTCATTGGAAACTACCCTGAGGGATGTTCTTCAAGTAGTCAATCCCACAGCGGATGATTGCACAAAACGATGCCATGTTATGAGTGATCTTCGAGCCATAGTTGAAAGTCTGGAAGTTTTTAAAGGTAAATTCTTCAAACGTTTGAAAATAATGATAATGCAGTTGAGCCATTTGGTTCATTTCGAGCCTTGGTCGTTTTATCTAACTTCTGAATTTCGATTGTTTAAAATTAGGTGCCACAGTTGAGCCATGTGGTTCATTTGTGTCTAACCTCTTCACGAGATGGGGAGATTTAGATATCTCCATTTCTTACGCAGGGAAAAAATACGACAAAAATGTACTTGAAGAAGTTACAAAAGCTCTGGAAAGAATAGGTATGACTTATAATATATAATATCAAATAAAATTAAAGTCACTAAAATGATTAAACGTTTAGTAATCACCTGTGATTTTGTTTATAAAAATGAAAAAAAAAGAATCATATTATTTTGTCAATTTAAGAAATATCTTAGATACAAAAGCCAATACAACTACCAAATGACACATGGGATTATATGAACGATTTCTACATGTAGCCTAAAAAATGTTGGTTAATCACCTGTGACTCTATTGACAGGCGGATTCAATGCGATTACTTATATTCCCCATGCAAGAGTGCCAATCGTGAAATGTGTTAGCGACAAGTACAAAATTTCATGCGACATCTCTCTCAACAATTTAAGCAGTCAAATGAAGTCAAAGATGTTGTATTGGATAAACGAGATTGATGGACGTTTCCATGACATAGTCTTAATCGTATGTTTCTACTGACTATAAAGTGATGATGTAAAGAACGTTTCATGTTATCATATGCTTATTATTAATGAATATATGTAGGTCAAAGAATGGGCAAAAGCGAATAGTATCAATGATCCTAAAACCGGAACTTTGAATTCGTTTTCCCTTACCTTACTCGTTATATTCCATTTTCAGGTGATTCTTACCATTTCTACTATTTATCACATATATGTTTACGATTCTGTCTCCAATTTTTTGTTTCTAGTATTGGTTTTATAATCACGTTTCTTTCAGACTTGTGACCCTCCCCTTCTACCCCCTCTTTGTGAATTTTACCCGTGCAACATGGCTGCTAATCTAAAAGGTATTTGTTTTATATATATTTGGAAAATGAAATGCATTTTATGAAAAACTAATACGACAACATTTTGTGAAACAAGTGTGAGAGCTATTGCTGAGAAAAATATCGAACACATTTGTAGTAGGAACATAGACAGGTTTAAAGCTAATATGTCGAGAATACCTAACAGAAGCTCGTTGTCTGATCTTTTTATTTCATTTCTTGCAAAGGTAAGTTTCTTATTATTTGTTTATGTGTTCTTAAAAATCGCTCTAATCTCTGTTTGTTTGTTGTTTTTCAGTTTTGTGACATCAGCGTGAAGGGTCAGCATCAAAAAATTAGTACACAAAATGGAAAATGGGAAAAAATCGATCATCCTCCCAAATATGCTCTATTTGTACGTCTTCTCTCTCTTTTTTATGTGGATGGGCGGATTGAGTAACAGGTCAAGATGGGTTCAGAGGGAACTGGTTCTATCGGGGTCGGGTTGGGTTGACATGCAGGCACTTTTCTCTGTCACATAAAATATGTTGATCTAATTTTATTACTATCGGTGATTATAGATCGAGGACCCATTTGATCAACCGGCGAATTGTGTAAGGGCTGTAATACCAAAAAACATTTTGGTGATTGAAAAAGCATTTCAAAGTACCTATAAGCAACTCACATCTGGCAAACTACAGAACCCCCTTTCTGTTCTAGTGAGCCCCAAAGCTGAAAGCTCTAGTGGTATCCTCGGGATGAATCATCCAAACCCGAACGATATGGTTAAGCACCCGCGTGTGTTTAGAAACAACAGTAACAAACACTAATAAAGCAAATATCTTCATTCTTTTTAGGTTCAAATCACCATGTAATGTGGAAATCTCTTCTAAACGAAAATGCTCAAAAGAGGGGGAAAAAATACCCAGTGTATACAAGTAAAAATGAAGGCTGTGACCATATGCCAAAGTTCAGATCAACTGTTTCATATGATTGGCTGAGAATCACGTCTCCGAATACTTTTCAGAAGATTAAGATGGGTGAAGAGGACGTGTCCAGGATAGCATATATTACATTACAACAAATGCCTAAAAGTGATGCCTTGGAATTTATCAAAAAGGTTTCATGATTTTCTTATTCTTTGATTTTTTTTGTAACAAATCTTTTTACAAATATCTTATTATAGTGAGAATTATATACTTACGTTTGCGATAATGATTTGTTTTTATTTTTGTCTGTTATCCAGGATAAAAACTTTTGCAAATCTATTATGAGGAAAATTACAGCTAAGTTGAATCTAGGAATACCTAAATATGAGCTGATTCAAGTTCAAAGTCACCTGGGGCCATTCGATTCTTTCTTCCGTTCTTCATTGGTTTTAAACGGTGTTACTTATCAAGGAGATGTTGGCAAAACAAAAAAAACAATCTGAACAACTGGCAGCTCGTGCTGTCATTCTAAAACTTTTAGGTATTTTGCAAAACCATATGTGAGGTGCTTTTCGCGTATGTACTCTGGTATATGTCATAATCTTATCTTAATTGCAGATTCCGAACAAGAACAAATTGTGGCGGAGATAATAAATTGTACGCGCTGGAAGTCTGAATGAAGCCTAAATTCCCACTCATGGTTCAAAACTTATAGTACGGAAAAGAACAATGTGTATAAGCTGTCTTCATGCCTAGTAAAATATATGTTTTTGTCTATATTTTTTAACCATGTAAGTTTTGAACCATTTAACCAAATCGATATCTACATGTAGCCTAAGAAGGTTGGTTAATCACCTGTGATTCTATAGTTAATCACCTATGATTATATTAATATTAAGTCACTAAAATGATTAAACTGGTGTTTGGGAGTTTTTTTTGAAAAAATTTCCCATTATGATTCTATATACTGTATGACTGTTTCTATTTAAGACAACACATGTGTATAGGATTAGACTACACAAAAAGCGTGTATGAAAAACAGTAACAAAACAAAAATAAAGTAATCACATGTGATTCCTACACATGTATATAGGATAAGACTACACAAAAAGCGTGAATGAAAAACCGTAACAAAACAAAATAAAGTAATCACATGTGATTCCTACACATGTATATAGGATAAGACTACACAAATTTGAAAAAGATTCCTGCATTTATAGCTTTTGCTTTATTACATTTTGAAAACATATATTACATTTATTACATTTATTACACATTTTGAAAAGACTACACATATAGCATTGAAAACAACAACCATTTTTAACCATCATATTGCCTATATAAAGGATATATATGAAAGAGAAAGGAGTACACTAAACAAAAAACCAAAAAAATGCCAGATGATTGCTTTGCCATTACACTTGATCGCAACAAAGTCACAAGGGGAAGAGTGGTAAGTAATGTATATTCATAATATATTCATCACAAAAATGTTTAGTAATCACCTTTGATTCTATAGTAATCACCTGTGATTCTATAGTTTTTATATATTCATAATATCATGGTTTACCTTTAATATATGTTGTGTATATAAAAAACAATAACTATGTCATTTTTTGCAAACAATACCAACATACTTTGTAAGGGAACATAACCTTACTGAATATGAATAATGAAATTGTTTTCACCAATGATACCAATTGAATATTCGGAATGCAAACACACCCCGACCGACGAAGGAATGTTCCAACTAGCCATATAACTATCAATGGTAATTGGAACAAATGGAGAAAAAGAAATGGGTTGAGATGTGGGACTATGTTGCTCTTCACAAAAACCTTGCAACAAACAAACTCCGGTCTTCTATTGGTGTTCAATGTGGAAAAATACGACGTCTAAGATGAAAAGATTGTCTCGTATGAAGCCAATATGTTTGTTTGTTTGTCTTATGTTTGTTTATGTTGAATTTTAATGTGTTTGTTGGTATGTAAACCTCTGATCTGAGAAAGATAAAGAGGAAATGTGATTTCTGTTTGTTTGTGTTTGTTGAATTTTAATATATGTTTGTTTGTGTTTGAATTTTAATGTGTTTGAAGATTTCTGTTGTTTTTATAGTAATCACCTGTGATTTTATTAGTTTAATGCCTTAGTATGTGATTACCAAACATGTTTAAACATACACAAAAAAAGAGTTGATCTACATAAAAAAGCACATACATATAATATATTGAAAGATTGGTCATAACTTGTCCAGGAATTCTAAAAAGTATTCAAATAACATAAATCAGCTACATAAAAAAGCTACTTAACAACAAACAAACTACTTAACAAAGAACAACTAATGTTTAAACACCTCCTTGAACTGCATCTTCAATATCATCATCATCACAAACAAAAACAGATTTAAACAACTCTTTAAAATCCAATATTTTTGGATGAAGAGGAAATTTGTGGACAGCTTCTTGTAGATATGACATTATATCATCTTTATCATCCAACAATACGGGAAATTTCGACTGCAGTTTACGCACCATATCCTAAAAAAAAAAAAGCAAAAAAAATCAAAATAACAAAAAACACAGAAAAAGAATAAATATTGAAAACAAATAGTTAAAAGAAAACTCAATAAGCTAATAAGCCCTTATATAAGCTCAAACAAAACACCCCCAAACACCAGTTTAATCATTTTAGTGACTTAACTTTAATAAAATCACCGATGATTACTATATAATAAACAGGTGATTAACTATAGAATGTTACTATATAATAAAATCACCGGTGATTACTATATAATAAACACCAGTTTAATCATTTTAGTGACTTAATTTTAATAAAATCACCGGTGATTAATCATTTCAGGGAATATTTATAAAGAAGAAGTAAAAAAACTAACATCAACAGCAAAATCTTTGTTCATGATCAACTCATTATAATCGGGTTGCAAATCCCAAATCCGAAACCCTCCTTCTTTCATTTCAAGATCTTGCCTAGTCTTCATTTTATCCATACTCCAGGATTGAATTGCAGGTCTCCCACAAGGTATATCATACAAGTGGAATTTCACATAATCAAAATACAAAAGCTATATATAAAAACCAAAAATTTATTAAGTAACATAACAATAAAACAATAGATAATAAGAATGATAAAGAAAAGAAAAAAACTTACAACAAGAAAAGTAAGTGGACCACCATATAAACCACTCCCATATTTCTCCCATCCACTTTTACTATGAGCCAAAGAATCTAAAATATAACGACACCTATTTAAAGAAGAAATATCAACAGATTCGTCAAAAAACTTCAAAACTTTAACGTCACAGGAACCGGAACTAGGGCATCCAACCATTGTATTTGAAAACAAGACCAGAAAATTAAGTTTAAACAGAATTCCCGCTTCAGAAGAATTGACAATAGCTTTACAAATATCAGTTGCACGAACTTTATTGCCAGATAGAAACTGAGAATACTAGTGATTAATTAAAGGTCGATCCTCCATAGGAAGTTCATTTAAATCACAAATGTTCAAACCACCACAAGGAATACCAAAAATTTCATGAACAGCTCCCTCATTTATATTAATTACGCCATTCTTCAACTTCAAAGTCATATTCCTTGGATTAAAATTATCGACAACAAAATGACCAATATGTGCAGGAAGCCCATCACATGGCATCTTGTATAAACCACCAAAACCCATTTCTTTTAAACAAAGCTTCTGTTCTAAACTTAAATTATTCAATGCAATGAATAAACTATGTGGGGACATGCGAGTTCTAATAGCTAAAAATTTCTTCGGTTTAGCAACCTTTACCAAAACAGAATCATCAACACCACCAACACAAACTGATTTCCTTTTAGAAACAACCTCTTTCCCTCTTGATAAATCATCAAACTTAATAGCAGAACTCCTTGTAGAACGACGAAATAATGAAGTTCTAATTTCTTCAAGAACCTTACTTCTTGTGTACTTCTTCGACATACCCTGCGTTGTCTTCTCTTTCTCGCTTTCATTAACAGTAGTGTCATAAACATAAGATGTACCTTCAAACACATGTGCTTGTGCTCCAATCACATGTGATTGTTCTTCAAAAACAGGTGATTGTTCTTCAATCACATGTGATTGTGCTCCAGTCACAGATGTTTGTGCTTCAAAAACAGGTGATTGTGCTTCAGCTGCAAAATAAAAACATAGCACAAACACATTTAACTACGTATACAGATTCATGAAAAAATAAAACAAAAACATCATATAAAAATAATATATACACAAAAACTGGATAAATTACCATTAACAACATCTTCAATAACAACAGGAGTAGGTGATTGTTCTTCAAAAACAGGTGATTGTTCTTCAATCACAGGTGATTGTTCTTCAAAAACAGGTGATTGTTCTTCAATCACATGTGATTGTGCTCCAGTCACAGGTGTTTGTGCTCCAGTCACAGGTGATTGTGCTTCAAAAACAGGTGATTGTGCTTCAGCTGCAAAATAAAAACATAGCACAAACACATGTAACTACGTATACAGATTCATGAAAAAATAAAACAAAAACATCATATAAAAAAATATATACACAAAAACTGGATACATTACCATTGACAACATCTTCAATAACAACAGGAGTACTGGGTGTGTTTTTAAATTTACTCAACCCAATTTTTTTCAATATCCGTTCACTTCTACGAGTACGACCTACAAAAGAACAATACAAAAATAAAAAAAAACAAACAAAATCACATGTGACTGAATAAACCACAAAAAAAAAAAAAATATGTATAAAACAGTTGATAAAAGAAATCAAAAAAATACCTATAGATGACATGTTTCAACGGAAGAATTTGATGATAAGAAGAGCTTTATCTCGTTTTTCAATTGACGAATTAGAGTTCAATTCGATTTTCAATCGAAAAAATTAGTTTAAAAATGACTAGGTGAAATTGTGGTTCAAATTAGAAACCCGTTAAAGAGGAGAAGCGCGTGGAGTAAAAAAAGAGAAAAAGGTAAAAAGACTAAATTGCCCTTCCGTGTCTTTTCCTTATAATTCATTTAAAGCCAACTTTTAATCTCAGCCATAAAATTTAGGTGATCTTGTGGCTGAAAAGGTGATCCCTGGATCTCTAGAAAAAAAGAGATCTCATTTGAACCCCAATCTATATATATATATATATATATATATATATATATATATATATATATATATATATATATATATATATATATATATATATATATATATATATACTCCGGTTTAAACAAACTTACCTTCACATTGACACTAAACACGACTTTTACTTTAGCTAACAACTAGTAATTAGTAACATATATTTGTTTATGCCAATGTAAGGTATTATTGCAACTCCCCGTTTGGATGCTGAAGGTAGTACTCGCCATGAGGTGCGTATTGAATATGAATGGAAGCCGCCGCAATGCTTAAACTGTAATGTTTTTGGACATACTGAAAAAGCCTGTAAGAAACATATTCCAAGGGAGGTGATGGTGAGTGCTAATACAGTAGATGAAGATGGCTTTCAAGAAGTGAAACGGAAGAAAGTGAAGGGTTTTAATGTGAGTCAACCTAAACAACTAATGCTTGAATATCGTCCGAAGAGTAAAGTAAATGTGGGGAGTTCTAGGAGTATAAGTGGTGATGCGACGACTTATGAGAAGCAGATCCAAGCTCGAGCTGCTGGGATTGTGAGTAAGGTTTTAGGGGTTGGTGTCATGGATTCGGTTAAAGGTAAGGAGAAGCAAGGGGTGCAAGTGGATCAGTTAGGTCCTGATGACTGTCATTCGTATAGGGTGTCACACCCCGCTAAAGCGGAAACACGGAATGTGAGAGCTGGAATATCATTACACGGTCATAAGCAAATATAAACGATTCAAGTCATTTCGATTAAAAATAAAATTGTTCAAGTTTCAACAACCAAGCAGTTCATAAGTTTCAAATAAAGAACAAGTACAATGTTTCAAAATAAATTCCCAAAATTAGAAAGGTCTTTTCCCAATGAGCGCCTCACGTAACCATAATGACCCTTCCTTGCCATGCATTCCGGACACTTACATTAATTTCCTGAAACATAAGATAAAGTGTCAACTACATAAAGTAGTGAGTGAGTTACAGTTTAGAGTTTCGATAAAGTTTCCAAAAATAGAAAGTTGCAAAATATATGATGTCGTCATAAGTAAAGTGAACGGAGCGACGTTTGAACATATATGTAAATAGTAAAAGGTTTGAACGTACACAAGTAAGTTAAATAAATAAAACTCGTAATTAAAGTTGTAGCGGAATCCAGGCGCTAAAAAGGTGTATGCGTAGGGAGTATGTGTTTAACTAAATAGTAACTCGTATCAATCACTTGGCATAATATAAGTAGTAAGTATACACTAAACCGATTGTGTGGTCGTGAACTAGCCCAAAAATGTTTAATTGATTGAACGTTTGAACTAAGCAATATGTACTTGGGACGCTAACCCTGAGAAAGGAGTGACCCCTCCTAAGTATCGATACCCATATAACTAACGGCTAATGCTAATAGTGTATAAAGTTTCCAATACCAAAACGGGCAATTGAACAAAGTTTCCAAAGTTTCCAAAGTTTCTTACGGGCTTATATATCCATTAAGGATTGGTCGCTAACAAGTATCCTAAATTTAGTTATCCTGCTAAGGCATCAACACATATACGCATAGTAGTACACAAGTTTCCAAGTTTCCAAAGTTTCGAACTGTCACACCCCGCTATAGCGGAAACACGGAATGTGAGAGCTGGAATATCATTACACGGTCATAAGCAAATATAAACGATTCAAGTCATTTCAATTAAATAAAAATAGTTCAAGTTCAACAACCAAGCAGTTCATAAGTTTTAAATAAGTACAAGTACAATGTTTCCAAAATAAAATTCCCAAAATAGAAACGGTCTTTTCCCATTTAGCGCCTCACGTAACCATATTGACCCTCCTTTGCCATGCATTCCTTACACTTACATTAATTTCCTGAAACATAAGATAAAGTGTCAACTACATAAAGTAGTGAGTGAGTTAGAGTTTAGAGTTTCGGGAAAGTTTCCAAAAATAGAAAGTTGCAAAATATATGATGACGTCATAGGTAAAAGGAACGGAGCGACGTTGAACATATATGTAAATAGTAAAAGGTTTGAACGTACACAAGTAAGTAAAATAAATAAAACTCGTATAATTAAAGTTGCAGCGGAATCCAAGCGCTAAAAAGGTTTATGCGTAGGGAGTATGTGTTTAACTAAATAGTAACTCGTATCAATCACTTGGCATAATATAAATGGTAAGTATACACTAAACCGATTGTGTGGTCCTGATCTAGCCCAAAAATGTTTGAATAAGTTGCTAACGGAATCTTAGTAATATGTACTTGGGACGCTAACCCTTAGTAAGGAGTGACCGCTCCTAAGTATCGATACCCATATGACTAACGGCTGTTGCTAATAGTGTATTAAAGTTCCTGATCCAAAAACGGGGCAAATGAACAAAGTTTCCAAAAGTAGCAGTAAGTTCTTACGGGTTTATATTTTCATCAAGGATTGGTCGCTAACAAGTATCCTAAATTTAGTTAACCCGCTAAGGCAATAACACATATACGCATAATAGTTCACAAGTTCCAAGTTTCCCAAAGTTCAAAGTTTCATAAGGGTTTCAATAAGGTTTCATACAAGTTTCCAAAGTTTACGAGTTTAAAATGTATCAAGTTTCCAAAGTTACGTACAAGTTTCCAAAGGTTTCAAGTAGTTCGCAAATAGTGTTAAAAGTTACAAAGCATGATCTTATGTTTCCCCCAAATAATGTTTAAAGGTACAAAGGTAAAACAAAGTGGGGTTGTAACTCACGGTTTGCGGAGATAAGAGGTATGAACAAGCACAAAAGAAACGGAACGCGTCGGGAATCACAAACGACCTAGAACACCGGAAAGTTGTACAAGTTTTATTAGTATAAATTGAGTTATGTTAAGTTCAAATTTAACATTTTCAATCTCTTTTGACTTATACTTAGATTCTGTCCCAAAAAGATTATTACGGATAATTTAAAAGGTTTATGTGTTCGTGGTTCTTTTATAGTCCGATAAGTCCATTTATGTTCGAAACGTGTCAAAGTTCCAAGTCAAAGTGTACAAGTCTCGAAGTTATTAGGTTACTGAATTTGAGATGTATTTTATGGTGAAAATTGGGCAGCGCTTCCGCGTTATAAAAATTAAGTCCATTTTCAAAACACTTTCCCGCTTTAGAATGCACAATATAACGATTTATTCAATAATACAAAAGTTTCAAGTCCAAAAGCTTTTCCAACCAACTTATATGTCAAAAACAGTAGCTTATTAATGTGTATATGTTCTGTGATAATTTATTTTAGCTTAATCACGTTTACGACCTTTAAAACGACAAAAGTAACGAACATCAATATTCAGGCGGATGCTGGAGGAAATCAGCCGCCGGCTGAACTTTAGCCGTCGGCTGGAATCCTTCAGCCGCCGGCCAAAAGGCTTCGGCCAGCTTCAAAGTTGTTTTATTTTCCGATTTTAAGCTCGTTTAACCGTTAGATTCGACATGCAAACTGATATAACTCAAACATATGTATTTTTAGAGTAAAATCTCAGTTTCTTTTGGATTTATAGATTAAAAATGTAGATCTTTCATAAAAACTTGTTTTTAAGCAAGAAAACGTTTTAGATTGTTAAGAAAACACATTTTCAGTTTATAGATTATACATGCGATCGATTATTTAAGTAAAAAGAGCAAAATAAAGAGGTTCTACTGGAGGAAAAAGCAAGGTGGCGGTTAGGATGAGTTTTAGCTCCAAAAACTTCTTGGAAACCCGATTTAAACCTTTCCTTTTGATACCCTTTACTCCTAGAACGTTTTTTTATGGATTAGATGGTTGATATATGTGTGTTTATGGACTGTTTTTATGGTGGAAGTTTCTGTTTTTGCTTTGTTCTTGAGAGAGAAAGATGAGAGAAATGGGAGAGAGTAAGGTGTGTGTGTTTTGTGTGTTAATTTGAAATAGGTTTGAAATGAAAATGATAGTGGAGTTAGGGGTGATGTTACTGCTCTTGGGAAGCTAAATTGCAGTAACCATGGTCCAATCCCGGATTAAATCCGTTGCCCAATCGAAAAGCATGCAGAAATGAGTCATCATCCAGCTGGATAGCGGGATTCAACCGCCGACTGAATATATTCAGCCGCCGGCTGGATTGCAAAGTCCAGCTTTTTTGACGTTTTAAGTTTTCCGTTTATTTAGTTAAGGACTAGAATCTTTTTAGTTTCCGTTATGAACTTAGTCAAGTTCTTGTATTGTTTATTTGGTGTTAGGATTTATAGTTTGATTCCGACATTGGTTCCGACAATAAAAGACACAATAATTATGAACCCGAACAATATGAACACGATAGAGAGTAAATAGAAATTTGAACCGATTAAGTAACTGAGAATCACCTGAAATTTGGACGGTTGTCACATCATCCCCGGGTTGAAAGAAATTTCGTCCCGAAATTTGACTCGTCCAATCAGGTAGAAGTATCTTTGAACAAGTGCGGATACTTTTGACGTATTGGGTCTTCACGTTCCCATGTGAATTCGTGACCACGTCGGGAGTTCCAACGAACCTTGACAATAGGAACACGGCTTTTTCTGAGTTGCTTGACCTCTCGGTCTACAACCTCAACCGGTTCCTCGATGAAATTGAGCTTGTTGTCGATCTTGACCTCGTCGAGCGGGATGACGATGGTCTCATCAGATAGGCACTTTTTCAAGTGTGAGACATGGAACACGTTATGAACATTGGAAAGAACTGGCGGGAGTTGGAGTCGATAAGCTACTGGACCAATACGCTCGATGACTTCAAACGGTCCGGTGTACCTGGGGCTTAGCTT
Organism: Senecio squalidus; assembly: GCA_910822075.1. Taxonomy (NCBI): domain Eukaryota; kingdom Viridiplantae; phylum Streptophyta; class Magnoliopsida; order Asterales; family Asteraceae; genus Senecio; species Senecio squalidus. Next base: position 3,504,430 of record CAJVGC010000589.1, read on the forward strand.
ACCGCGTTTTCCGAAGCGAACCACCCCTTTCCATGGCGATACTTTAAGAAGCACACGATCGCCGACCTGGAACTCGAGGGGTTTTCTTCGGTTATCGGCGTAGCTCTTCTGCCGAGTACGGGACGTCTTCAGTCGCTCCCTGATGGTGGTGATCTTGTCGATGGTTTCTTGAACAATGTCGAGCCTTGTAAGTTGTCGATCACCAGCCTCTAGCCAACACAGCGGCGACCGGCACTTACGTCCATATAAAGCCTCGAACGGAGCACACTTAATGCTAGCGTGGTAGCTGTTGTTGTACGAAAACACGACCAATGGAAGATGTGTGTCCCAACTTCCTCCAAAGTCAACTACGCATGCTCTAAGCATATCCTCAAGCGTTTGGATCGTCCTTTCGCTTTGACCATCGGTCTGAGGGTGGTAAGCTGTGCTAAGATCTAGTCGCGTTCCGAGAGATTTCTGAAGCGCGTTCCAAAAGCGAGACGTGAACCGACTATCCCTGTCAGAAATGATGGAGAGAGGTGTACCGTGGCGAGAGAGGATCTCGTTGATGTAGATTTGCGCGAACTTCTCCATCGAGTGGGTTTCTCGCACCGGCAAGAAATGAGCAGACTTAGTCAAACGGTCCACAATTACCCAAATTGTGTCGTTACCCTTTGCCGTCCGGGGTAACTTGGTAATGAAATCCATGGAGATTTGCTCCCACTTCCACATAGGAATCTCCGGTTGCTGCAGTAGTCCTGAGGGTTTCTGATATTCCGCCTTGACCTTGGAGCAAGTGAGACACTTGGCTACGTACAAGGCGATATCTTTCTTCATGCCCGGCCACCAATAATACTCCTTAAGATCCTTGTACAACTTGTCTGAACCGGGGTGGATGGAGTATCGGGAACGGTGGCCTTCATCCAGAATTAACTTACGAAGATCCTCGGACTTCGGAATCCATGCTCGGCCCTTGAAGTAGTGAATCCCGTCGGATTTGCGTTCGAACTCCTTCTCATGATTGTGGAAGGTCTCTCCTTTTAGGTTCTCGGGCTTCAACGCTTCTCGCTGAACCTCGGCGATTTGCGTTTGAAGGTTAGTCTGAATCTGGATACCTAATGCTCTAACTCTAGATGGTTTCACCCTTTCCTTCCGGCTCAGGGCGTCTGCTACTACGTTCGCTTTACCCGGGTGGTACTTGATCTCGCAATCGTAGTCACTCAGCAGTTCGATCCATCTCCTCTGTCTCATGTTGAGCATCTTCTGGTCTAGGATGTGTTGGAGACTCTTATGATCCGTGAAAACCGTGCACTTAGTCCCATATTAGTAATGTCTCCAGATCTTTAGTGCAAAGACAACTGCTCCCAGCTCTAGGTCGTGAGTAGTATAGTTTTGTTCGTGAACCTTGAGTTGTCTTGAAGCGTAGGCGATGACTTTGTCTTTCTGCATAAGGACACACCCAAGTCCTTGATGGGATGCATCGCAGAATACAACGAAGTTATCCGTACCTTCTGGTAATGACAAAATCGGTGCGTGACAAAGCTGGTGCTTAAGCTTCTGGAAGGATTCCTCTTGCTTGGTACCCCAAATAAAATCCTTATCCTTCTGAGTGAGCTCGGTGAGTGGCTTAGCGATCTTCGAGAAATTCTCGATGAACCTTCGATAATAGCCGGCCAACCCTAGGAATTGACGAATTTCCGTAGGAGTCGTCGGGGCTTGCCATTTCTCGATCGCTTCTATCTTAGCCGGATCCACATGGATCCCATCTTGGTTGACCACATGACCAAGGAAATGTACTTCCCGGAGCCAGAATTCGCACTTAGAGAATTTGGCGTACAGTTTCTGTTCTCGGAGGAGTTCTAGAATGAGTTTCAAGTGTTTCGTGTGATCCTCCTTGTTTCTTGAGTAGATAAGAATATCATCAATGAACACGATCACGAATTTATCTAGGTAAGGTCTACACACTCGGTTCATTAAGTCCATGAACACTGCTGGTGCGTTGGTTAGACCGAAAGGCATGACGAGGAATTCGTAATGACCGTAACGGGTACGAAAAGCGGTCTTTGGAATGTCGGTCTCGCTGACACGAACCTGATGATAACCCGAACGAAGGTCGATTTTTGTGAAATAAGTTGCACCCTGCAACTGGTCGAAAAGGTCATCGATCCTCGGGAGTGGGTATCGGTTCTTGACGGTCAGCTTGTTCAGTTCGCGGTAGTCGATGCACATACGAAAGGATCCGTCTTTCTTTTTAACGAAGAGTATAGGGGCTCCCCAGGGGGACGAGCTAGGACGAATAAGACCATGATCCAAGAGTTCCTGAAGCTGTTTAGACAGCTCTTGCATCTCCGGCGGGGCTAGACGGTACGGTGTCCTAGCGACAGGTGCTGCACCAGGAATGAGGTCTATCCGGAATTCCACTTGTCGATGCGGAGGTAGCCCGGGCAAATCTTCGGGAAAGACTTCAGGGTGATCCTTGACTACTGGGATATCTTGAATACGGATCTCCTTGGGTTTACGTTCAACAACATGAGCAAGAAACGCGTCACAGTCCTTCTCTAGGTACTTATGCATTTTGATGGACGACACGAGACGGAGTGATCGTCCGGGTTTGTCTCCTTGAACAACTAAGGTTTCAGTGTCAGAAAGAGGAATGCGGATGAGTTTGTCAAAACAGACGATATCGGCTCGGAAACGAGAGAGCCAATCCATTCCGACGATGACATCAAAGCTTTTCAGCTCGATAGGGATTAAATCAATAGGGAAAGTTTTATCGGACAGGCATATGGAACATCCTATGATTATATCCTTAGCTTCGAACTCCTGACCGTTAGCGTACTCTATGGTGAAGCTATCCTTAAGAACCTTAGATCCTAAGTTAATAAGGGGTCTAAATTCTAAGGACACAAAGCTTCTTTCGGCACCAGAATCGAACAAAACGGATGCATAATGATTATTAACAGGGAACGTACCGTTCACCGTGTTTGGGTCCTGTCGAGTTTCTTCGGCTGTGAGTGCGAATGCACGCCCTGACCTTGCCCGCCTCGGATAGTTTGGGCGTTTCGGAGTCTCGGGCAAGCGTTTCGGAGGTGCTGGTCACTTCCGCACTCGAAGCACACCGGCTTCTGGCCTGGAGCTGCCAACTTGTCCGGGCAATACTTAGCGAAGTGCCCTTCCTTCTGGAACCTCAGACACACGGGACAGTTACCGTGGTGGTGGAAATTTCACTTGTTGCACTTGGGGTTCGTCCCCGTGTATTTGTTTCCAGCTGGTGGAGGTGGCGGTGGCGGTGCTACAGCTGCTATGGCAAGATTGCGGGTGG
>CAJVGC010000589.1:3507830-3617778 GCA_910822075.1 Senecio squalidus
TCTTTGAGAAATAGCAAGAACCCTGAAGTTGATCGAATAAGTCATCAATACGAGGAAGGGGATAACGGTTCTTCACAGTCAACTTGTTTAACTCCCGATAATCAATACATAAACGCATGGAGCCATCCTTCTTCTTAACAAAGAGAACAGGAGCACCCCACGGGGGGACGAATAAAACCCTTATCTACCAATTCCTGAATTTGCTTCGACAACTCGAGCATCTCGGAAGGAGCTAAACGATACGGAGCCTTAGCAACAGGCGCTGCTCCAGGAATAAGATCAATACGAAAATCGGTTTGTCTCTGGGGAGGGACTCCAGGTAAATCGTCAGGAAAAACGTCAGAATATTCGCGAACAATCGGCACACCATCAATCTTAATCGCAGAGTCTTTCTTCACCAGATGAGCAAGATACAAAGAACAACCCTGACGGACGTACTCGCGAACCTTCATACAAGAAATAACTTTAAGGCGTTTCCCGGCCTTGTCTCCGTGAACAATCAACTGATCTCCATCCGGCTTCTGAATACGAATAAGCTTCTCATAACAGACTATCTCTCCTTTATGCTTCGCTAACCAATCCATACCGACTACTACGTCAAAACTACCGAGTTTCATAGGAATAAGGTCGATGGAAAAAGGAATATCGGCTAAAACGAGAGAGATATCGCGTATAACTTCCTTAACACAGGCACATCTACCATCAGCTATTTCTACTTCATAGGCAGGCTCTAAAAGACTAGAGGCACGGTTTACTAAGGGGCGAAAGTCACTAGAAATGAAGCTTCTATCGGCACCCGAATCAAATAGAATAAAAGCAGGATAATCGTCAACAAGAAATGTACCAGTAACTACGGTAGGATCCTGATGAGCTTCCGCAGATTCCATAGCAAAAGCTCGGCTCTTTGCAGGGTTTCCTCTAGCACTAGTACCAGCACCAGGAGTAGGATGGGAAGTAGACGATACAAGCTTGGGACACTGCTGACGAAGGTGACCCATTTCTCCACACTCATAACATGCTCCAACAGTTCTTCTACAAAATTGCTCCGTGTGGCCTAACTTCTTGCAGCGTTTACAAACCCAACACGCTACGTTAGCCGCATGAGCACTATTACAAGTGTCACACCTAGGGTGTTTACCCTGATAACCAGTTCCAGCACCAGTCAATGCATACACCTGAGGAAGTTGAGGCCTCTGGTCATGGCTACGGCTCCTCTTCCTCGAATTACTTCCATCCCTTCTAGCAGATCTACCGGTATCCCTACGACTCACAACTGGCTGCAGTGTACCACCACGGATTGCACTAGCGACCAACCTACCCGCAATATCAACGGCGCTCTGAAGTGTACCCGGAAGATGAGAAATAATATGGTCTCGCATAGTCTGCGGCAAACCATTCGCGAACCGTTCAATCCTCTCGTTCTCAGTACGAGCCAGACGAGGAACCAGGACGCATAAGTCATAGAAGCGGTTCACATACCCACGATAGTTAGAACCTTGCATAGTTAGGTTCCAAAACTCATCCTCCAATCGCTGCGTCTCAGACGACGGCACATATTCTTTCTTCATCATAACTTTCAAATTCTCCCAGGTCATCAAGGTGACAGCAGCTCGACCTTGAACCTTCTTCACAGAGTTCCACCAAGTGAGGGCTTTACCCTGGAACAGATAGGTAGCATACTCATCAGCACATCCTGATACGTCAAATACGGACTCCATCTTCTCAAACCATTGTAGGGTGGCAACTGCATCTTCAGTGCCCCTAAACTCAGTAGGTTTGCAATCCAGGAAGGCTTTATATGAGCAGCCTCGGGGTGGATCTTCAATCTCAATTCTTGGTCCACCAGATCCTATGTGCACTGCTCTGCCAACATCGGAACCATCGCGCCCAGACGCCATACCTTCCGCTTCGACATCTTGCATCTCAGGTTCTTCAAACCCTAAATCAACATTTTGCACGGGTGTTTCCTTAAGTTGTGCCACAATCACTGGAATAGCTGCAGCAATTTGCTCCGCAATCAGCTGACTGATGTTCGGAGTAGCAGAAGTAACATTGGGGGTAGCAGTGGAAATCGGAGGTGTAGCACCCGCTCTCACAGGGACGCGACCTCGCCTTGCCGATCTTCTCGGAGCAGTGGCGGCAGGAGTAGCTCTAGTAGAAGTAGCTCTAGAAGAATTTCTCTTAGGCGGCATCTTCTACGAATATCAAACGGAATAAATCAGAACGATAAACTGTATGTGCGACTAAAACGAGCAGGCCTCAAAACATAAAAAGCAAAATAAAAGCACATATAGCATATAAATCACATACAGGCCCACAAAAGAAGGAAATGCGCACATAGAGTAAATCAGATAGGTCCAAAAGCCTAGGTCATAGTCTAAGTGATTCCGTAAGGTCACTTAGTTCTCTATAACCATTGGCTCTGATACCAACTTCTGTCACACCCCGCATAGAAATGGCGGAAACCGAGGTGCGCAGTGTATACGGTATCAGAGATTCAAGGTTACATCAAACATAAATAAACCAAACATCATCAACATAGATAAAAAGTTTGAAGTGAAATACTTATTACAGTCATCCGAATAGTATCAAAATACGACTACAGAGTTTGGGAAACTAAGGAATTACAATACAAAATAAATTCCAGCAAAAAGTCCCAAGTAGCCAATCAACGCATAGCATCAAAATAGGTAACCTCAAATCCCTGAAAAGCGTTAAAATACGACGTCAACATAAAGTTGGTGAATTATTCGCAATAGTAAATAAAACATAATTGCATAAAGGTTTTCAATAAGTTTTGACCCAAAAGATAAGATTTGAAGATAAGTCTTTTGAAAATGATATTTCAAAATATATTTGAAGTATATAAAACCTTTCGATAAAATATTCAGATTATTACCATACGGTACCATAATCATTTCATAAAACATAACCATATCATAAAATAAATACCATACGGGATAAATAACAGCTTTAGGAAATATAAGGTACACCTGAACCATAACAATAATAAGGCAACTAACCCCACCTAGTGTCTCAAACCAGGTTGTTCTCGATAATAATAAACGGTCGTAACATTACTAATACGGACAGGGCTCCACCCTTATCATAATAACGTATTAGAATGAGGGTTTGTTAGACCCATATAGCGCTATATATACTTCCGGTGGCTCAAAGTTAACAGGTGTGTATACGGGGCCTTGTACTACCACATAGGCGGTACAAGTTGGGTGAGATCATCTAAAGCATACTTATCCGCATATAATCATACCATAATACATACATACCATAAATACTTTTATTTAACGCTAATCATGCCCAAAAATATAAAAAGGGTAAAAAGGGCAACGAATAACTCACTGATAGCAAAGCAATCCAAATCTTTATATGTCAGGAAATACAATAATACCGTCAAGCTTCAATGTCTAAGTGCCCTATACATCACGTAAATAAAACATGTCTAAGTATCTCTAAGTCTAGTAGGGTTATGCCTTAATGATTAACGTTTTATACGGGTTTTAAAATAACAGAAAGGAATATCAATATAACGGAATAACGAGTGTTTCGGAAAGTCAACAGACTAGATACGTGATTTTCATACTTACGTGCACTATAAGTTACGTAAGTATCAAATACGTGATATACAAGAGTTACGAGTATAGTAATTTGACAACAAGGAAGTTATGTGAATCAAACAAGAATTACGTGACTTAAAACATACTTACGTGACAAGGAAGTCAATTACGTGAACAACAATCATAATTACGCGAAACAAGAAGAATTACGTGCATGGGATGGAAATTACGTGCATGGGATGGAAATTACGTGAGCGTAATAGTTTGTATTACGTGAAATAGGACTTGCGTGATCAGCATAGAAATTACGTGACATACAGCAAAGTGTTAAATTAATTTATGGGAACAATTTGTATATCACGTATTTGATACTTACGTAACTTATAGTGCACGTAAGTATGAAAATCACGTATCTAGTCTGTTGACTTTCCGAAACACTCGTTATTCCGTTATATTGATATTCCTTTCTGTTATTTTAAAACCCGTATAAAACGTTAATCATTAAGGCATAACCCTACTAGACTTAGAGATACTTAGACATGTTTTATTTACGTGATGTATAGGGCACTTAGACATTGAAGCTTGACGGTATTATTGTATTTCCTGACATATAAAGATTTGGATTGCTTTGCTATCAGTGAGTTATTCGTTGCCCTTTTTACCCTTTTTATATTTTTGGGCATGATTAGCGTTAAATAAAAGTATTTATGGTATGTATGTATTATGGTATGATTATATGCGGATAAGTATGCTTTAGATGATCTCACCCAACTTGTACCGCCTATGTGGTAGTACAAGGCCCCGTATACACACCTGTTAACTTTGAGCCACCGGAAGTATATATAGCGCTATATGGGTCTAACAAACCCTCATTCTAATACGTTATTATGATAAGGGTGGAGCCCTGTCCGTATTAGTAATGTTACGACCGTTTATTATTATCGAGAACAACCTGGTTTGAGACACTAGGTGGGGTTAGTTGCCTTATTATTGTTATGGTTCAGGTGTACCTTATATTTCCTAAAGCTGTTATTTATCCCGTATGGTATTTATTTTATGATATGGTTATGTTTTATGAAATGATTATGGTACCGTATGGTAATAATCTGAATATTTTATCGAAAGGTTTTATATACTTCAAATATATTTTGAAATATCATTTTCAAAAGACTTATCTTCAAATCTTATCTTTTGGGTCAAAACTTATTGAAAACCTTTATGCAATTATGTTTTATTTACTATTGCGAATAATTCACCAACTTTATGTTGACGTCGTATTTTAACGCTTTTCAGGGATTTGAGGTTACCTATTTTGATGCTATGCGTTGATTGGCTACTTGGGACTTTTTGCTGGAATTTATTTTGTATTGTAATTCCTTAGTTTCCCAAACTCTGTAGTCGTATTTTGATACTATTCGGATGACTGTAATAAGTATTTCACTTCAAACTTTTTATCTATGTTGATGATGTTTGGTTTATTTATGTTTGATGTAACCTTGAATCTCTGATACCGTATACACTGCGCACCTCGGTTTCCGCCATTTCTATGCGGGGTGTGACAATATATATATATATATATATATATATATATATATATATATATATATATATATTCATTTACTAATGATTTACTAAACCTTGTATAAACTTTGGGTCAAAAGCTTTTATACTTACTATTTTCTTAACTTTGCGAATAACCCACCAACATTGTGTTGACGTCGTTTTTAACGCTATTTCAGGTATTTGAGGTTACTTGATGATGCTATTTATATGACTACGTTGATCTTTCCTGGGAACTTGTTCTGCTTATGTACTAGTTCTGTTAGGATCCGTATGTCGATTTTGTATTGTTTTATTTTCCGAACTCATGTAACTTTGTAACTCGATCCTTTATATTAATTCGATACTTTATATTTTGAGGATTTTCGGAGAGACTTGACTAGACGTAGTTCGGTTTCTTTACTATTTGTGTGGACTTCGAAAAGACTTACCTAGACGAATTTTATTTTCTATTATTTATTGTACTCCTAAACCTTATTTAATGTAAACTTGATGTTGTAGTTTTTATTCGATGTAATCTTGGTCTTCTGATACCTATGATATTGTACACCTTGGGTTTCCGCCTGAGCGGGTTGTGACATAAAGAGTCAGGTTCAAGTTTACAAACGTTCATTACAAATAATTATCTAGCTCTATGAATGTTTTAACATTTTTGGGATCATCTAGTTTCTTTATGAATATAGTTTAGATAAAACATTTTCGAGTAATACAAACTTCCAAACTGATATTGTCACACCCCGTTCAGGAGGAAACCCCAGGGGAAAACGGTATCGGTAATAACAGAGTTTAAGGTCACAACAATATAAATGACAACAACATCATTGAATAAATATAAGTTTCGAGTTACAAAAGTTTACATAAATCCGAAATAAATATGATACAAAAGACAACAGATGGATTCTAACGGAACTAATACAAACAAAACAAGTTCCAAGCAATGATCCACGTAGTCACAAAAGCATGCAACATCAAGTAACCTCAAATCCGTGAAAAGCGTTAAAAACACGACGTCAACATAAAGTTGGTGGGTTATTCGCATTTTTAATAAAAACATAAGTATAAAAAGTTTTGACCCAAAGTTGAAATATGTTTAGAAAATCATAAGTAAAATGTATATCTTGTATTATAAACAAATAAGAATCATGCATAAACCTTAGAATAGTAAATACACCTGAACCTAACAATCAACGCAACAACCCCTACCTTAGGCTTCCTCTAAAGGCTATGTTTCGATTCAGACTTGTCTCGAAACCCTGGAATTCCTTCATTGGCACCTCCAAGTTTATTTCTAGCTACAACGAGCACCACCCTATTCCACCTCCTCGTCTACTTGCAAGGTACATTGATCATTTCAATCCTTCCGAACAACTATGTGTTTCCATCGTGGACGATGAAACTTTCACTCAACAAAGGTTCCCCCCCACTATTAATGTGCTCACTAACCGACTTAGAGATTTAGAAGTAGTTGGTTGTTCTCATGGTTTGCTATGCTTCTATGGTTTTTATCGAGATCCATCTAGTTTATGCTACATGTTTCCGACAGAGATGGTCATTCTTTGGAACCCTTTAATCCGAAAATCTGTTGATATTGAACTTCCCTATAGCGGTCGCAAGAGCCCGTTGGTCACAAAAATTGTAGGTTTTGGGGTTTGTCATGTCACTAATGACCCTACCATTGTCCTCATTAAGCATACTAATATGTATGCTTATCATTCCGACCCTTGGGTAGTTCAAGTGTTTACGCTGAGTTCACAAACTTGGAAAACACTTCAATCAACTAATATGCCTCGTAAAACGATTAACACACAATGGTCCCAGGCAGTTGTAGATAGGTTTATCTATTGGTGTGCTTGTGAGAGGATTTTTGTTAATGGTACGGATATTGAACAAGATGTTGCTATGATTGTATCATTTGACATGACTACCCATGAATTTGAAGTAATAGACCTCCCGGATTCTATATCACATAATACTAGTTTTGATGTGACTAAGTTACCGGAATCACTCGCTTTGATTGAATACAACTTATATACTGAAGATCATGTTTGTGATATATGGATGATGGAGACCGGTGCTAAAAAATCGTTTACAAAGTTATTCGCCATTTTCGCACCAAATGAATTAAGGACAGTGCATGCACTTAGGAAAAATGGTGATTTAATAATGGAAACACTTGATTATATCAACGAATTTGCCACACTTGAAGCTTATGACCCTTACTTAGGACAGATCGTTGATCTTGGGATCTATGCGGAATTTAGCTCATTATTCGTGAGCAGCTCCTACATGGAAACTCCGCTTCTTCTCGATCAAACAGATTGTCATATTTTTTCTAACGATACCTGATGTCCTAGATGACAATCACATTGCCTAAGAGATCTGTCGGAGGAGCCAAGCTTGTAACTGAGGTAGGAAAAATCACTTCATCTCTTATAATTTATCTGCTTTTGTTTTGGATTTATTTTTAAAAAAACTAGAAACAATTGTTAAACATGTCAATGTAAGGGCAAAACCTAAACCCTGTAATCTGTTTGTTGATTTTCGCGCAAGTTGTACTCTATGTTGTATTCGGAATTTTTTATTAGGAAACACATCATTCTAAGTGCATGATTGATCGTTGTCATTATTGTTTTTATTTTGTGAAGAAAGCCAAGTTTTCATGTTCATTGACATAAATAGAGTGAAGTTTAACTCTTTTAAGTCGGTGTCGTGATCTTTTGATTTGGACCCAAAGGACTCACAGCGCGCTAGTAACATCAGTTTTCACCCAAATCACTGAAAACTGGGTCAATTTGGGTTATTTATTTTTACTAATGTAGTTCCCATATGTTGCCTTTTATGCTTAGACATGACTTAATTATGAGCCAACTTAAAATACTAAAATCAACTAAACAATGTAACCGAATCATTACACAGGTTCAAATAGTTTTGTTGATTTTGCTGGATTACTGAATTTGTTTGTTACACAATTAGTTTTAGAGTTTGCTATATTCATTCAGCATTTACTATATTCATTAGTTTTAGAGTTTGTATTACACATGTATATAATCTGTGTGAAACGTTGGAGACCCGGAACATCATTCAGCCTCATGACCATCAGTAAGCCTCCGTTTTATGTTTATATAAATAATCACTGATATTTCTATTTTTGGTTGAAATATGTAATTCAACAAAAAAACAAATACGGTAATGTATTTATCTTCGGTAAAGGTTGTTAAAATGGTAGGTACTTGTCAATTTGTCCCACAATATGCAATGTACCAGTGAAATAATCAGAGTAAGCTATAACTTTCCAAATTTGTGTCAATGTACGTATTAGGGTAATGAACAAGTCATTTTTTCATTAATAAAATGGTGTCGGAATTTGCCAAAGATTGTTATGAAAATTTCACGTAAAACATTATTTGACACATTTGGAAGCACAATTAGTTTAATTTGTGGTCATGCCATCGTTGGAAAAATGGTGTTAATATGGCCGTTGGAAAAATGGTGTTGCCGGAAAAAGGAAACCCGAAAAAATTGGTGTCAATCGAAAAATCCTCACATGAGAACCCATCCCCTAGGAAAACCTAATATTTTCACTAGTATGTAGCATTTTAGTAACCTTTGACCCGTTTATCTTTCATAACTATAATGATGATTTGTTCATAACCGAAACAAAAACGATCTTTAAAATAACAAAGTACATTCCAAAATTCGACTAGTGCTTTTGCTCTAATTTTGGCTAACTTTAAATAAAGTATTCCGGTCATTCCTATCAAGCTTTTCCAATATATTTTGCTCTAACTTAGAACACTTATAACCATATATAAACTATTACTATTGATTTCATCACAAAGCTTATAAAGTGTGACTACCGCGCCCTTCGGGTTATCATTTCCGGTATTCCGTTGTTGTTGTTTATCGTTACTTATGTTTTGACCCAATTGTTATTTTTGATTTTGACATATCATGCATTAATTACTTAGTCGGATTTATATTATGGTTTTCGGCCATATGTGACGAAAACATTTAGTACCTAAGTGACTAGTAGAAATAAGTATGCTCGTAAGATAAGTTAGGGTGACTTATGCCTTTAATTATACGATTAATATTAACGCTTAAATATATTTCCAAGTTAGTCCTTTAATGGGAGCTAACGGTAAAGTTATTACAAAGTTAGTCCTTTAACTGAAACTAACGTCAAATCTATTGCGAAATCAGTCCTTTAACGTTGGGTTAACGGAAGTTAACTGGCTGACTGGCTGAGGACTGTGTCGCAGTCCATGCCTGCTGCGGCGCAGTCACGCTGTAGTCCTTTAGCTTTTTGTGAGATCCAACTCATTCTTATCCTCATTTCATTCTCCCTCTAAACACACACACCAATTTCCTCCTGCTTCTCTCTAAATTTCAGATCTTTATCACCAACAAAACACCCGTTTTATCTAAGTTTTCATCACCAAATCGGAGTGTTTATTCCATATCCATCCTTAAATCTCTTTTGTTTTCATAAACTTTCACTAATATTCGGTTAAAACTTATAAACACAAACAAAATTAGAAGAATACAAAATTTTTATAACGAATTTCACACACAAATTTCATATTTTCAACATCTAAACTTTTATTTGTATGAACACCTATTTTCCTATCTAAATAACAAAAATATATAAGTAATCATACATAAAACGTATTCTGGACATAAGGATTTAATAGTTATTGAAACCGACACCTAAAACGAGTTAAAAAGTAACCAAATGGGTTGTTTCGCAGCCTGGTGCACCGCAGCACTCATCTGTTGCGCCGCAGTTGGGATAACGAAACACCCAAATCTGAACAATTAGGGTTACGGTGCGCCGCAACACCCGTGATTTAACGTAACAACATGTTCCGTAACGCCATTGTTTCGTTACTGTAACACCGTTACGTAACAACGTAGCGTAACAAATTTTCAACGTAACACTGCCCGCTGCGCCGCAACAGCCTCTTGTTGTGCCGCAGTCAGGCATCTTTTCTCGGTTTTTATTATCCAACTCCGTTACGCTTACTCAAACTTTAAGGACCTTAATAAATACAGTATGTAAGGTAACATATCTTATCAAATATACGTTTTGAACTCAAAACGTAATAACAATATTAAAAATGATAATTATTAACACGGTTTTGTTAAAAACGTATAACTTTCGATAAAATACACTTTTCTCCAAAAAGCGAGCATAATCATGAACTTGTTGTAATAAACGTATATTGTTGCCGTTTGACACTTTATGAAATAGTTTTGACTTAAAATGCTTTGAAACGCCTTCTTATGGCTTATTCTCGTCAAATGCTTCGAACGTTGACTTTTGATCAACATTGACTCGTCATCGTGTATAGTTGACTTTGACTAAATTCAACTCTCGTTAAACTTTTTATAAAGTCATTTTCAAACTATTTTTACTTAGAGATTATTCAAAACATCGGACGTTGACTTTCAGTTGACTTTGACTTCCTTCGAAATCGTTGACTTTGACCAAGTCAACTACCCTCGACGTTGACTTGGGTTGACTTCAATCAAACTTTGGTAACCGTATTTTATTCAACCGATATTCCTGCTAGTCATTTCCGGATCGGAATATCATCCCTCTTTAATTGTTAGTATTGCCTCGAATAAACGGTATATTTCGTTAGTCTATATCAACTCGAAGTATTGTCATCTTTTATTGGACATTATTGTCACCGCTTATTGATATCCTCTATTAGTCGCCCTCGACTCAGAATATCGTTAACTTTTATTCGTCACTTTGAATCAAAATATTATTATCCTACATTCGTTATCTTTAACTCGAGATATATTAACCCTTCGAACACTTTAAATAAATTATACAATATAACGTTAATCAATAATAAGGCAAAACCCTACTAGACTATGGAGATATTTAGACTTATTTGATGTCTTTATGCTAGGACACTTAGGCGGTGGAGCGTATTCTCCTGATTGTGTCTACCCGACATAGTATATGCTGATTTGTGAGATATTCGTTGCCCTTTTTACTATTTTTAAACTTTGGGCATGTTAAGCGTTATTTTAAAATGTGTATGTATATATATCTTGACTATGCTATGATATGGTGCCTTTAGATAGTTATTGTCATTTGACTTATGCGGCCTTAGTGGTAGTATAAGGCATATATATATATATATATATTAATATATATATATATATATATATATATATATATATATATATATATATATATATATATATATATATATATATATATATATATATATATATTTACAAAAAAAATTCTTTCAACAAAGATGTGAATTGGGAGGGATTGGTCGACGAAATATGAATCGAAGGCTGAACCTTGATATACCCCAAAATAATACATTTTTGTTACCGCGAGATATATTGGCAGCCGCGGATCGTTTGATTCGAATAAAATTTGGAATGGGTACACTTGACGATATGAATCATTTGCAAAATAAACGCATTCGTTCTGTAGCGGATCTTTTACAAGAGCAATTTGGATTGGCCTTGGTTCGTTTAGAAAATATGGCGCGAGGAAACATATATGCAGCACTTAAGCATAACTGGACACCAACTCCTCAGAACTTGGTAAATTCAACTCCATTAACAGATACTTATAAAGTTTTTTTTCGTTTACACCCATTATCTCAAGTTTTGGATCGAACTAATCCATTGACACAAATAGTTCATGGGAGAAAATTGAGTTATTTGGGCCCGGGGGGATTGACTGCGCGAACTGCTACTTTTCCAATACGAGATATTCATCCTAGTCACTATGGGCGTATTTGCCCAATTGACACATCTGAAGGAATAAATGTTGGACTTATTGGATCCTTAGCAATTCATGCGAGGATTGGTCGTTGGGGGTCTCTAGAAAGTCCGTTTTATAAAATTTCTGAGAGATCAAAAGGGACACGGATGCTTTATTTATCACCGGGTAGAGATGAATACTATATGGTAGCGGCAGGAAATTCTTTAGCCTTGAATCAGGGTATTCAGGAAGAACAGGTTGTTCCAGCTCGATATCGTCAAGAATTCCTGACTATTGCATGGGAACAGGTTCATCTTCGAAGTATTTTTTCCTTCCAATATTTTTCTATTGGAGCTTCCCTTATTCCTTTTATCGAGCATAATGATGCGAATCGGGCTTTAATGAGTTCTAATATGCAACGTCAAGCAGTCCCTCTTTCTCAGTCCGAGAAGTGCATTGTGGGAACTGGATTGGAAGGCCAAGCAGCTCTAGATTCAGGGGCTCTTGCTATAGCCGAACACGAGGGAAAGATTGTTTATACCGATAACTCGTACAACGGATTAGCAATCCGCCGCTTTCGTCCACTCAGCCATCTCTCCCAATTGAAAAAGATAATTACTATGTTACATTACACATCAAGTAAGGATTAAAGAAAGTATTTCTTTCACATTCTTTATCGTTATTATATAATTAGCAATTCCATTTAGATGCTCGAAAGATCCAAATAGAAAGATAAATAAAGAAGACCTTCTTGCTTTTTTTTTGTTCGAGGTGTCTTTTTTTTTGGCCTGGCCCGGTCAATACCCAGCCGGGCCTTTTTTTTGTTCCAACGAATTCCTTTTATTTATAGGCAACATACTCTAAATACTTGGTATCTGTGTAACAATTTCCGTTCTGGGGTTTACATATACTTCTAATTTTTGTTATAATGGAAATGGAGAATGGTTTTTGATTCAAAAGAATCAATTAAGGATGTATCAATTTGTATTTTCTTATGTCATTAGGCAAACCAAATTTTTTATCCTGTTGTGTATCGTTTTGGCGGCATGGCCGAGTGGTAAGGCGGGGGACTGCAAATCCTTTTTCCCCAGTTCAAATCCGGGTGCCGCCTCATCAACAAATGAATAGAAATATCTTATTCTGCTCTGCTGATATAACTAAATATAATTTTCCTCATCAAAATAGAATAAGGGGACTGTTGATACTTAGTTGATTCTAAACATCTATTCTGGTAATTTTGTAAAAGATTTCCAATCTTTGAATATAAAAAATAAAGGTCGAAGCAAGACTTTTTGATTCCCTTCTACTGCTAATGTAATGTATACTCATTGGGTCTTAAATTACAGCGTATAGCCGGGGGAGAATTCAACTACTAGTTAGGTAAAGTCCTTTCTATACTGTAATCTACATATATAGACTCGCGAGAATCTCTGAGTGTTCAGGCATTCAATCACTATTAGATTGAGATTGGATAGATTTTTTATAGAAAAAGTAAAAAAAAAAATTATTTTTTTTACCCCCCGTCAAGAGTATAATATACTATCTCCCAACTCCTTCAGCTAGACAATCGCGAGGGGGTACGCATTATATCAATATCAAATAGGAAATAAAAGTATGTAATAGATAACAATTGATCTATTTTTACTTTGAAGGGCAAGAAAAAAAAAGAAAGAAAGGGCTCTCTTATTTTATTACTGGACGTTCCATTCCATTAGTAACATTCCTTTGTAGTGTCATTGTGTATTTTACTTGTGTTTAGTCTTTCCACATTAGAAATCATATAGGAATTTTTGAAATGGCTTTATTTTATTGGTTCATCAATAGTGTTTGGTCAGAATCCCTTTTTGACTCTGGACCATTCATTCTACTATTATTAGTGAGCAATAATGGAATAATTCTATCATAGAGATAAGGGACATAATTCACATGGATATAGTAAGTCTCGCTTGGGCTGCTTTAATGGTAGTCTTTACGTTTTCCCTTTCACTCGTAGTATGGGGAAGAAGTGGACTTTAAAAGCACTCCTAATTTAGTTGAGGAATGAAACGCTATCAATTCTTTTATAGATCGTTCCGTAACGCATTTTTTATTTGAATTGAAATAACTTTGAAATAAAAATATCTTCATTTCAAAATTCCATTGGATTCTAGTGGAGAAATGTATTCTATAACAGTAAAACGATTATTTCAGATTCATCGGAATAAATAGATGTATCAAAGAAATAGAATTGGGTCCTACGTCAATTCTATATATGGATTAATAACTACATATATTGAAGATAGAAGCTAATAGAGTATACCAACTCTATTTACAACTTTGTACACTACTATAACATAACACTACTAGAGAGTATGGTAAGTAAGAAATAAATTTCTTACTTACCATACTCTCGGATCTCATAGAATACCCCGGATTATAGTCCCTTGATTTCATTTAAGACGAAAAAAATAGAATACTTTTCATTTGATTTCTTCAACTATTGATAAGAATTCAGAAGTCAAGTTTCATTTAAAGTAATTAATTGTTTTGACTGACTGTTTTTACGTAAATTATAAGTAGAAAAGCAGTAGAACTAAAATGAACAGTGCAGTAGCAATAAATGCAAGAATATTTACTTCCATAATTTCATCGGTTTTTTTTTATTTCACAATAACTCGGGATTTAATCCCATAGAGATGATAAAATACACTTTTCTCCAAAAAGCGAGCATAATCATGAACTTGTTGTAATAAACGTATATTGTTGCCGTTTGACACTTTATGAAATAGTTTTGACTTAAAATGCTTTGAAACGCCTTCTTATGGCTTATTCTCGTCAAATGCTTCGAACGTTGACTTTTGATCAACATTGACTCGTCATCGTGTATAGTTGACTTTGACTAAAGTCAACTCTCGTTAAACTTTTTATAAAGTCATTTTCAAACTATTTTTACTTAGAGATTATTCAAAACATCGGACGTTGACTTTCAGTTGACTTTGACTTCCTTCGAAATCGTTGACTTTGACCAAGTCAACTACCCTCGACGTTGACTTGGGTTGGCTTCAATCAAACTTTGGTAACCGTATTTTATTCAACCGATATTCCTGCTAGTCATTTTCGGATCGGAATATCATCCCTCTTTAATTGTTACTATTGCCTTGAATAAACGGTATATTCCGTTAGTCTATATCAACTCGAAGTATTGTCATCTTTTATTGGACATTATTGTCACCGCTTATTGATATCCTCTATTAGTCGCCCTCGACTCAGAATATCGTTGACTTTTATTCGTCACTTTGAATCAAAATATTATTATCCTACATTCGTTATCTTTAACTCGAGATATATTAACCCTTCGAACACTTTAAATAACTTATACAATATAACGTTAATCAATAATAAGGCAAAACCCTACTAGACTTATGTAGATATTTAGACTTATTTGATGTCTTTATGCTAGGACACTTAGGCGGTGGAGCGTATTCTCCTGATTGTGTCTACCCGACATAGTATATGCTGATTTGTGAGATATTCGTTGCCCTTTTTACTATTTTTAAACTTTGGGCATGTTAAGCGTTATTTTAAAATGTGTATGTATATATATCTTGACTATGCTATGATATGGTGCCTTTAGATAGTTATTGTCATTTGACTTATGCGGCCTTAGTGGTAGTATAAGGCATATATATATATATATATATATATATATATATATATATATATATATATATATATATATATATATATATATATATATGGGTTTTACAAACCCTCATCTCTCACGTATGTGAGGGGATGTTATGACCGACCACATATTTGGTACTATTCTATAGCTTGACACGCTATGTATTGAGGGTTGTATTGGGTATTATTGTAAGGGTAAGGTGTTTAGACTTTCTAAAGCTAAGCACATATCGAGCTATGGTTATGATTCAAGATATTATTTTTTTGAAATTATTTATATTGGTCTTATGTATTTCAACAGGGTCAAAACTCGTTTCGACTTTCGAGTATTTGTTTTAAAAAAAAATAGGAATAATTCACCAACTTTACGTTGACGTCGTATTTTTAACGCTTTTCAGGAGATTGAGAATTTACATCGATTATGGAGGACATTATTTGATATTGGATTTTGAGGATTTTCGGAGAGACTTGACTAGACGTAGTTCGGTTTCTTTACTATTTGTGTGGACTTCGAAAAGACTTACCTAGACGTGTTTTATTTTCTATTATTTATTGTACTCCTAAACCTTATTTAATGTAAACTAGATGTTGTAGTTTTTATTCGATGTAATCTTGGTCTTCTGATACCTATGATACTGTACACCTTGGGTTTCCGCCTGAGCGGGTTGTGACATGAAGAGTCAGGTTCAAGTTTACAAACGTTCATTACAAATAATTATCTAGCTCTATGAATGTTTTAACATTTTTGGGATCATCTAGTTTCTTTATGAATATAGTTTAGATAAAACATTTTCGAGTAATACAAACTTCCAAACTGATATTGTCACACCCCGTTCAGGAGGAAACCCGAGGGGCAAACGGTATCGGTAATATCAGAGTTTAAGGTCACAACAATATAAATGACAACAGCATCATTGAATAAATATAAGTTTCGAGTTACAAAAGTTTACATAAATCCGAAATAAATATGATACAAAAGACAACAGATGGATTCTAACGGAACTAATACAAACAAAACAAGTTCCAAGCAATGATCCACGTAGTCACAAAAGCATGCAACATCAAGTAACCTCAAATCCGTGAAAAGCGTTAAAAACACGACGTCAACATAAAGTTGGTGGGTTATTCGCATTTTTAATAAAAACATAAGTATAAAAAGTTTTGACCCAAAGTTGAAATATGTTTAGAAAATCATAAGTAAAATGTATATCTTGTATTATAAACAAATAAGAATCATGCATAATTGTTAGAATAGTAAATACACCTGAACCTAACAATCAAGGCAACAACCCCTACCTTAGTGCGTTAAACTAAGGTCGTACTCGAATAACTACGGTAATAACATCGACTCATAGGGACCGTACACCGACAAAATCCCATATCAGTGATGAGAGTTTGTTAGACCCATATAGATCTATATATATATATATATATATATATATATATATATATATATATATATATATATATATATATATATATATATATATATATATATATATATATATATATATTCCCTATATGGGGATATATTCCCTACACCTTGATGTAGAGAAATTACCTACACCAAAGGGCTTATTACCACCCTTTTCATGCTTTAAATGATAATTAAGGGTTATTTTATGTAAATTAAATAGTAAAATGACTCATAGGTCCATCAAAAAAATCTTTAACTTTGCTTTACACCAACATACCATTCCATGAGAATTAGATCGAAAAAAATTGTATAAAGAAAATTACTTGTTATAAACCAATTTCTAATTTTTATGTCAAGTATATGTGAAAGCCATTCAATTAATAGTATTGAGTATCTACGAAAATAACCCCCAAGTATCCCTTAGTGACAATAATAAGCCCTTTGGTGTAGGTAATTTTCCTACATCAAGGTGTAGGGAATATATTCCCTATATATATATATATATATATATATATATATATATAACCGGTGGCTCAAATAGAGTTGACAGGCGTGTAACGGGGATTTATACTACCACTAAGGCCATATAAGTAAGGTAACGCTAAAACTAAGACATCATAATCTAAATTTGCATAAACAAGCTATAGTTAAGTTAAAATAACGCTAATCATGCCCAGAAATAAAGCGGTAAAAGGGCAACGAATAACTCACGAATAAGCGTAAGAAGCGTCGGGTAGACCAAACTCATGAGAATAACGCTCCACCGTGTAAGTGTCCTAGCATAAAGACATAGAAGGTCTAAGTATAGGCCTTATACGGTTTAACGTTGTGTTATATGTTATATTTTAAAAGTGTTTGAAGGAAAAATATATCGAGTTAAAGATGCCGAATAAAGAGATAGGTTTTCTTTTTTACGTTAGAGTTGGAGCGTTACATCATGACCCTACACAATACGAAATTAAACGAGTTTAGATTGATTTAAACAAGTCAACATGACTAACACATTTAATAAATGAGGTGTTTAACTATTCATTCCCAAACCATTTAAAACTCGTTATTTCCTATTTAAAATTAACAACATAAAAGTCTAATATAAAACATAATTTTTAACTACCAGAAATTTCAAGTTTCATATTTTCTTATATTGTTTTTATGATATTTACTATGTATTTTTTAAGTATTTGGTATCTCTTTTATTTATTTTAATCATACAGACTCTCAACTAAAATAAGTTTTGGTCATTCTTTTGACAAGAATTAACATTCATTTTTAAATAAATAACACCGACAGAAAAGACATAAAAAAAAAAAGACCAAAATAAAACCATAATTTGTTTTGTTTAGGAGAAAAAAATAATAATAATATAAAATAAAAAACCGCCGTTATCCAAACCCTAAAAACTAGGTGACTGCTTTGTCATTATTGTCTTTGAAACGCCGGCAGTAAGAAAAACACATTTCAATTTCATCACCCAAAACCAAAATGTCGGACAACATTCCATTCGAAATCCAGCTTGAAATCGTGAAAAGGCTTCCTCTAAAGGCTATGTTTCGATTCAGACTTGTCTCGAAACCCTGGAATTCCTTCATTGGCACCTCCAAGTTTATTTCTAGCTACAACGAGCACCACCCTATTCCACCTCCTCGTCTACTTGCAAGGTACATTGATCATTTCAATCCTTCCGAACAACTATGGGTTTCCATCGTTGACGATGAAACTTTCACTCAACAAAGGTTCCCCCCCACTCTTAATGTGCTCACTAACCGACTTAGAGATTTAGAAGTAGTTGGTTGTTCGCATGGTTTGCTATGCTTCTATGGTCTTTATCGAGATCCATCTAGTTTATGCTACATGTTTCCGACAGAGATGGTCATTCTTTGGAACCCTTTAATCCGAAAATCTGTTGGTATTGAACTTCCCTATAGCGGTCGCAAGAGCCCGTTGGTCACAAAAATTGTAGGTTTTGGGGTTTGTCATGTCACTAATGACCCTACCATTGTCCACATTAAGCATACTAATATGTATGCTTATCATTCCGATCCTTGGGTAGTTCAAGTGTTTACGCTGAGTTCACAAACTTGGAAAACACTTCAATCAACTAATATGCCTCGTAAAACGATTAACACACAATGGTCCCAGGCAGTTGTAGATAGGTTTATCTATTGGTGTGCTTCTGAGAGGATTTTTGTTAATGGTACGGATATTGAACAAGATGTTGCTATGATTGTATCATTTGACATGACTACCCATGAATTTGAAGTAATAGACCTCCCGGATTCTATATCACATAATACTAGTTTTGATGTGACTAAGTTACGGGACTCACTCGCTTTGATTGAATACAACTTATATAGTGAAGATCATGTTTGTGATATATGGATGATGGAGACCGGTGCTAAAAAATCGTTTACAAAGTTATTCGCCTTTTTCGCACCAAATGAATTAAGGACAGTGCATGCACTTAGGAAAAATGGTGAATTAATAATGGAAACACTAGATTATATCAATGAATTTGCCACACTTGAAGCTTATGACCCTTACTTAGGACAAATCGTTGATCTTGGGATCTATGCGGAATTTAGCTCATTATTCGTGAGCAGCTCCTACATGGAAACTCCACTTCTTCTCGATCAAACAGATTGTCATATTTTTTCTAACGATACCTGATGTCCTAGATGACAATCACATTGCCTAAGAGATCTGTCGGAGGAGCCAAGCTTGTAACTGAGGTAGGAAAAATCACTTCATCTCTTATAATTTATCTGCTTTTGTTTTGGATTTATTTTTAAAAAAACTAGAAACAATTGTTAAACATGTCAATGTAAGGGCAAAACCTAAACCCTGTAATCTGTTTGTTGATTTTCGCGCAAGTCGTACTCTATGTTGTATTCGGAATTTTTTATTTTGAAACACATCATTCTAAGTGCATGATTGATCGTTGTCATTATTGTTTTTATTTTGTGAAGAAAGCCAAGTTTTCATGTTCATTGACATAAATAGAGTGAAGTTTAACTCTTTTAAGTCGGTGTCGTGATCTTTTGATTTGGACCCAAAGGACTCACAGCGCGCTAGTAACATCAGCTTTCACCCAAATCACTGAAAACTGGGTCAATTTGGGTTATTTATTTTTACTAATTTAGTTCCTATATGTTGCCTTTTATGCTTAGACATGACTTAATTATGAGCCAACTTAAAATACTAAAATCAACTAAACAATGTAACCGAATCATTACACAGGTTCAAATAGTTTTGTTGATTTTGCTGGATTACTGAATTTGTTTGTTACACAATTAGTTTTAGAGTTTGCTATATTCATTCAGCATTTACTATATTCATTAGTTTTAGAGTTTGTATTACACATGTATATAATCTGTGTGAAACGTTGGAGACCGGAACATCATTCAGCCTCATGACCATCAGTAAGCCTCCGTTTTATGTTTATATAAATAATCACTGATATTTCTATTTTTGGTTGAAATATGTAATTCAACAAAAAAACAAATACGGTAATGTATTTATCTTCGGTAAAGGTTGTTAAAATGGTAGGTACTTGTCAATTTGTCCCACAATATGCAATGTACCAGTGAAATAATCAGAGTAAGCTATAACTTTCCAAATTTGTGTCAATGTACGTATTAGGGTAATGAACAAGTCATTTTTTCATTAATAAAATGGTGTCGGAATTTGCCAAAGATTGTTATGAAAATTTCACGTAAAACATTATTTGACACATTTGGAAGCACAATTAGTTTAATTTGTGGTCATGCCATCGTTGGAAAAATGGTGTTAAATATGGCCGTTGGAAAAATGGTGTTGCCGGAAAAAGGAAACCCGAAAAAATTGGTGTCAATCGAAAAATCCTCACATGAGAACCCATCCCCTAGGAAAACCTAATATTTTCACTAGTATGTAGCATTTTAGTAACCTTTGACCCGTTTATCTTTCATAACTATAATGATGATTTGTTCATAACCGAAACAAAAACGATCTTTAAAATAACAAAGTAGTACATTCCAAAATTCGACTAGTGCTTTTGCTCTAATTTTGGCCAACTTTAAATAAAGTATTCCGGTCATTCCTATCAAGCTTTTCCAATATATTATGCTATAACTTAGAACACTTATAACCATATATAAACTATTACTATTGATTTCATCACAAAGCTTATAAAGTGTGACAACCGCGCCCTTCGGGTTATCATTTCCGGTATTCCGTTGTTGTTGTTTATCGTTACTTATGTTTTGACCCAATTGTTATTTTTGATTTTGACATATCATGCATTAATTACTTAGTCGGATTTATATTATGGTTTTCGGCCATATGTGACGAAAACATTTAGTACCTAAGTGACTAGTAGAAATAAGTATGCTCGTAAGATAAGTTAGGGTGACTTATGCCTTTAATTATACGATTAATATTAACGCTTAAATATATTTCCAAGTTAGTCCTTTAATGGGAGCTAACGGTAAAGTTATTACAAAGTTAGTCCTTTAACTGAAACTAACGTCAAATCTATTGCGAAATCAGTCCTTTAACGTTGGGTTAACGGAAGTTAACCGGCTGACTGGCTGAGGACTGTGTCGCAGTCCATGCTTGCTGCGGCGCAGTCACGCTGTAGTCCTTTAGCTTTTTGTGAGATCCAACTCATTCTTATCCTCATTTCATTCTCCCTCTAAACACACACACCAATTTCCTCCTGCTTCTCTCTAAATTTCAGATCTTTATCACCAACAAAACACCCATTTTATCTAAGTTTTCATCACCAAATCGGAGTGTTTATTCCATATCCATCATCCATCTCGTTTTCCTTCGTTTTTGGTAAGTTTCCTCACTTTTCATCCTTAAATCTCTTTTGTTTTCATAAACTTTCACTAATATTCGGTTAAAACTTATAAACACAAACAAAATTAGAAGAATACAAAATTTTTATAACGAATTTCACACACAAATTTCATATTTTCAACATCTAAACTTTTATTTGTATAAACACCTATTTTCCTATCTAAATAACAAAAATATATAAGTAATCATACATAAAACGTATTCTGGACATAAGGATTTAATAGTTATTGAAACCGACACCTAACGAGTTAAAAAGTAACCAAATGGGTTGTTTCGCAGCCTGGTGCACCGCAGCACTCATCTGTTGCGCCGCAATTGGGATAACGAAACACCCAAATCTGAACAATTAGGGTTACGGTGCGCCGCAACACCCGTGATTTAACGTAACAACATGTTCCGTAACGCCATTGTTTCGTTACTGTAACACCGTTACGTAACAACGTAGCGTAACAAATTTTCAACGTAACACTGCCCGCTGCGCCGCAACAGCCTCTTGTTGTGCCGCAGTCAGGCATCTTTTCTCGGTTTTTATTATCCAACTCCGTTACGCTTACTCAAACTTTAAGGACCTTAATAAATACAGTATGTAAGGTAACATATCTTATCAAATATACGTTTTGAACTCAAAACGTAAGAAAAATATTAAAAATGATAATCATTAACACGGTTTTGTTAAAAACGTATAACTTTCGCAAAATAAACTTTTCTCCAAATAGCGAGTATAATCATGAACTTATTGTAATAAATGTATATTATTGCCGTTTGACACTTTATAAAATAGTTTTTTTTTGACTTAAAATGCTTTGAAACGTCTCCTTATAGCTTATTCTAGTCAAATACTTCGAACGTTGACTTTTGATCAACATTGACTCGTCATCGTGTATAGTTGACTTTGACTAAAGTCAACTCTCGTTAAACTTTTTATAAAGTCATTTTCAAACTATTTTTACTTAGAGATTATTCAAAACATCGGACGTTGACTTTCAGTTGACTTTGACTTCCTTCGAAATCGTTGACTTTGACCAAGTCAACTACCCTCGACGTTGACTTGGGTTGGCTTCAATCAAACTTTGGTAACCGTATTTTATTCAACCGATATTCCTGCTAGTCATTTCCGGATCGGAATATCATCCCTCTTTAATTGTTAGTATTGCCTCGAATAAACGGTATATTCCGTTAGTCTATATCAACTCGAAGTATTGTCATCTTTTATTGGACATTATTGTCACCGCTTATTGATATCCTCTATTAGTCGCCCTCGACTCAGAATATCGTTGACTTTTATTCGTCACTTTGAATCAAAATATTATTATCCTACATTCGTTATCTTTAACTCGAGATATATTAACCCTTCGAACACTTTAAATAAATTATACAATATAACGTTAATCAATAATAAGGCAAAACCCTACTAGACTTATGGAGATATTTAGACTTATTTGATGTCTTTATGCTAGGACACTTAGGCGGTGGAGCGTATTCTCCTGATTGTGTCTACCCGACATAGTATATGCTGATTTGTGAGATATTCGTTGCCCTTTTTACTATTTTTAAACTTTGGGCATGTTAAGCGTTATTTTAAAATGTGTATGTATATATATCTTGACTATGCTATGATATGGTGCCTTTAGATAGTTATTGTCATTTGACTTATGCGGCCTTAGTGGTAGTATAAGGCATATATAATATATATATATATATATATATATATATATATATATATATATATATATATATATATATATATATATATATATATATATATATATATATATATATATATATATATGGGTTTTACAAACCCTCATCTCTCACGTATGTGATGGGATGTTATGACCGACCACATATTTGGTACTATTCTATAGCTTGACACGCTATGTATTGAGGGTTGTATTGGGTATTATTGTAAGGGTAAGGTGTTTAGACTTTCTAAAGCTAAGCACATATCGAGCTATGGTTATGATTCAAGATATTATTTTTTTGACATTATTTATATTGGTCTTATGTATTTCAACAGGGTCAAAACTCATTTCGACTTTCGAGTATTTGTTTTATAAAAATACGCATAATTCACCAACTTTACGTTGACGTCGTATTTTTAACGCTTTTCAGGAGATTGAGAATTTACATCGATTATGGAGGACATTATTTGATATTGGATTTTGAGGATTTTCGGAGAGACTTGACTAGACGTAGTTCGGTTTCTTTACTATTTGTGTGGACTTCGAAAAGACTTACCTAGACGTGTTTTATTTTCTATTATTTATTGTACTCCTAAACCTTATTTAATGTAAACTAGATGTTGTAGTTTTTATTCGATGTAATCTTGGTCTTCTGATACCTATGATATTGTACACCTTGGGTTTCCGCCTGAGCGGGTTGTGACATAAAGAGTCAGGTTCAAGTTTACAAACGTTCATTACAAATAATTATCTAGCTCTATGAATGTTTTAACATTTTTGGGATCATCTAGTTTCTTTATGAATATAGTTTAGATAAAACATTTTCGAGTAATACAAACTTCCAAACTGATATTGTCACACCCCGTTCAGGAGGAAACCCGAGGGGCAAACGGTATCGGTAATATCAGAGTTTAAGGTCACAACAATATAAATGACAACAACATCATTGAATAAATATAAGTTTCGAGTTACAAAAGTTTACATAAATCCGAAATAAATATGATACAAAAGACAACAGATGGATTCTAACGGAACTAATACAAACAAAACAAGTTCCAAGCAATGATCCACGTAGTCACAAAAGCATGCAACATCAAGTAACCTCAAATCCGTGAAAAGCGTTAAAAACACGACGTCAACATAAAGTTGGTGGGTTATTCGCATTTTTAATAAAAACATAAGTATAAAAAGTTTTGACCCATAGTTGAAATATGTTTAGAAAATCATAAGTAAAATGTATATCTTGTATTATAAACAAATAAGAATCATGCATAAACGTTAGAATAGTAAATACACCTGAACCTAACAATCAAGGCAACAACCCCTACCTTAGTGCGTTAAACTAAGGTCGTACTTGAATAACTACGGTAATAACATCGACTCATAGGGACCGTACACCGACAAAATCCCATATCAGTGATGAGAGTTTGTTAGACCCATATAGATCTATATATATATATATATATATATATATATATATATATATATATATATATATATATATATATATATATATATATATATATATATATATATATAACCGGTGGCTTAAATAGAGTTGACAGGCGTGTAACGGGGATTTATACTACCACTAAGGCCATATAAGTAAGGTAACGCTAAAACTAAGACATCATAATCTAAATTTGCATACACAAGATATAGTTAAGTTAAAATAACGCTAATAATGCCCAGAAATAAAGCGGTAAAAGGGCAACGAATAACTCACGAATAAGCGTAAGAAGCGTCGGGTAGACCAAAAACATGAGAATAACGCTCCACCGTTTAAGTGTCCTAGCATAAAGACATAGAAGGTCTAAGTATATGCCTTATACGGTTTAACGTTGTGTTATATGTTATATTTTAAAAGTGTTTGAAGGAAAAATATATCGAGTGAAAGATGCCGAATAAAGAGATAGGTTTTCTTTTTTACGTTAGAGTTGGAGCGTTACATCATGACCCTACACAATACGAAATTAAACGAGTTTAGATTGATTTAAACAAGTCAACATGACTAACACATTTAATAAATGAGGTGTTTAACTATTCATTCCCAAACCATTTAAAACTCGTTATTTCCTATTTAAAATTAACAACATAAAAGTCTAATATAAAACATAATTTTTAACTACCAGAAATTTCAAGTTTCATATTTTCTTATATTGTTTTTATGATATTTACTATGTATTTTTTAAGTATTTGGTATCTCTTTTATTTATTTTAATCATACAGACTCTCAACTAAAATAAGTTTTGGTCATTCTTTTGACAAGAATTAACATTCATTTTTAAATAAATAACACCGACAGAAAAGACATAAAAAAAAAAAAAGACCAAAATAAAACCATAATTTGTTTTGTTTAGGAGAAAAAAATAATAATAATATAAAATAAAAAATCCGCCGTTATCCAAACCCTAAAAACTAGGTGACTGCTTTGTCATTATTGTCTTTGAAACGCCGGCAGTAAGAAAAACACATTTCAATTTCATCACCCAAAACCAAAATGTCGGACAACATTCCATTCGAAATCCAGCTTGAAATCGTGAAAAGGCTTCCTCTAAAGGCTATGTTTCGATTCAGACTTGTCTCGAAACCCTGGAATTCCTTCATTGGCACCTCCAAGTTTATTTCTAGCTACAACGAGCACCACCCTATTCCACCTCCTCGTCTACTTGCAAGGTACATTGATCATTTCAATCCTTCCGAACAACTATGGGTTTCCATCGTTGACGATGAAACTTTCACTCAACAAAGGTTCCCCCCCACTCTTAATGTGCTCACTAACCGACTTAGAGATTTAGAAGTAGTTGGTTGTTCGCATGGTTTGCTATGCTTCTATGGTCTTTATCGAGATCCATCTAGTTTATGCTACATGTTTCCGACAGAGATGGTCATTCTTTGGAACCCTTTAATCCGAAAATCTGTTGGTATTGAACTTCCCTATAGCGGTCGCAAGAGCCCGTTGGTCACAAAAATTGTAGGTTTTGGGGTTTGTCATGTCACTAATGACCCTACCATTGTCCACATTAAGCATACTAATATGTATGCTTATCATTCCGATCCTTGGGTAGTTCAAGTGTTTACGCTGAGTTCACAAACTTGGAAAACACTTCAATCAACTAATATGCCTCGTAAAACGATTAACACACAATGGTCCCAGGCAGTTGTAGATAGGTTTATCTATTGGTGTGCTTCTGAGAGGATTTTTGTTAATGGTACGGATATTGAACAAGATGTTGCTATGATTGTATCATTTGACATGACTACCCATGAATTTGAAGTAATAGACCTCCCGGATTCTATATCACATAATACTAGTTTTGATGTGACTAAGTTACGGGACTCACTCGCTTTGATTGAATACATCTTATATAGTGAAGATCATGTTTGTGATATATGGATGATGGAGACCGGTGCTAAAAAATCGTTTACAAAGTTATTCGCCTTTTTCGCACCAAATGAATTAAGGACAGTGCATGCACTTAGGAAAAATGGTGAATTAATAATGGAAACACTAGATTATATCAATGAATTTGCCACACTTGAAGCTTATGACCCTTACTTAGGACGAATCGTTGATCTTGGGATCTATGCGGAATTTAGCTCATTATTCGTGAGCAGCTCCTACATGGAAACTCCACTTCTTCTCGATCAAACAGATTGTCATATTTTTTCTAACGATACCTGATGTCCTAGATGACAATCACATTGCCTAAGAGATCTGTCGGAGGAGCCAAGCTTGTAACTGAGGTAGGAAAAATCACTTCATCTCTTATAATTTATCTGCTTTTGTTTTGGATTTATTTTTAAAAAAACTAGAAACAATTGTTAAACATGTCAATGTAAGGGCAAAACCTAAACCCTGTAATCTGTTTGTTGATTTTCGCGCAAGTTGTACTCTATGTTGTATTCGGAATTTTTTATTTTGAAACACATCATTCTAAGTGCATGATTGATCGTTGTCATTATTGTTTTTATTTTGTGAAGAAAGCCAAGTTTTCATGTTCATTGACATAAATAGAGTGAAGTTTAACTCTTTTAAGTCGGTGTCGTGATCTTTTGATTTGGACCCAAAAGGACTCACAGCGCGCTAGTAACATCAGTTTTCACCCAAATCACTGAAAACTGGGTCAATTTGGGTTATTTATTTTTACTAATGTAGTTCCCATATGTTGCCTTTTATGCTTAGACATGACTTAATTATGAGCCAACTTAAAATACTAAAATCAACTAAACAATGTAACCGAATCATTACACAGGTTCAAATAGTTTTGTTGATTTTGCTGGATTACTGAATTTGTTTGTTACACAATTAGTTTTAGAGTTTGCTATATTCATTCAGCATTTACTATATTCATTAGTTTTAGAGTTTGTATTACACATGTATATAATCTGTGTGAAACGTTGGAGACCGGAACATCATTCAGCCTCATGACCATCAGTAAGCCTCCGTTTTATGTTTATATAAATAATCACTGATATTTCTATTTTTGGTTGAAATATGTAATTCAACAAAAAAACAAATACGGTAATGTATTTATCTTCGGTAAAGGTTGTTAAAATGGTAGGTACTTGTCAATTTGTCCCACAATATGCAATGTACCAGTGAAATAATCAGAGTAAGCTATAACTTTCCAAATTTGTGTCAATGTACGTATTAGGGTAATGAACAAGTCATTTTTTCATTAATAAAATGGTGTCGGAATTTGCCAAAGATTGTTATGAAAATTTCACGTAAAACATTATTTGACACATTTGGAAGCACAATTAGTTTAATTTGTGGTCATGCCATCGTTGGAAAAATGGTGTTAAATATGGCCGTTGGAAAAATGGTGTTGCCGGAAAAAGGAAACCCGAAAAAATTGGTGTCAATCGAAAAATCCTCACATGAGAACCCATCCCCTAGGAAAACCTAATATTTTCACTAGTATGTAGCATTTTAGTAACCTTTGACCCGTTTATCTTTCATAACTATAATGATGATTTGTTCATAACCGAAACAAAAACGATCTTTAAAATAACAAAGTAGTACATTCCATGATTCGACTAGTGCTTTTGCTCTAATTTTGGCCAACTTTAAATAAAGTATTCCGGTCATTCCTATCAAGCTTTTCCAATATATTATGCTATAACTTAGAACACTTATAACCATATATAAACTATTACCATTGATTTCATCACAAAGCTTATAAAGTGTGACAACCGCGCCCTTCGGGTTATCATTTCCGGTATTCCGTTGTTGTTGTTTATCGTTACTTATGTTTTGACCCAATTGTTATTTTTGATTTTGACATATCATGCATTAATTACTTAGTCGGATTTATATTATGGTTTTCGCCCATATGTGACGAAAACATTTAGTACCTAAGTGACTAGTAGAAATAAGTATGCTCGTAAGATAAGTTAGGGTGACTTATGCCTTTAATTATACGATTAATATTAACGCTTAAATATATTTCCAAGTTAGTCCTTTAATCGGAGCTAACGGTAAAGTTATTACAAAGTTAGTCCTTTAACTGAAACTAACGTCAAATCTATTACGAAATCAGTCCTTTAACGTTGGGTTAACGGAAGTTAACCGGCTGACTGGCTGAGGACTGTGTCGCAGTCCATGCTTGCTGCGGCGCAGTCACGCTGTAGTCAATTAGCTTTTTGTGAGATCCAACTCATTCTTATCCTCATTTCATTCTCCCTCTAAACACACACACCAATTTCCTCCTGCTTCTCTCTAAATTTCAGATCTTTATCACCAACAAAACACCCATTTTATCTAAGTTTTCATCACCAAATCGGAGTGTTTATTCCATATCCATCATCCATCTCGTTTTCCTACGTTTTTGGTAAGTTTCCTCACTTTTCATCCTTAAATCTCTTTTGTTTTCATAAACTTTCACTAATATTCGGTTAAAACTTATAAACACAAACAAAATTAGAAGAATACAAAATTTTTATAACGAATTTCACACACAAATTTCATATTTTCAACATCTAAACTTTTATTTGTATGAACACTTATTTTCCTATCTAAATAACAAAAATATATAAGTAATCATACATAAAACGTATTCTGGACATAAGGATTTAATAGTTATTGAAACCGACACCTAAAACGAGTTAAAAAGTAACCAAATGGGTTGTTTCGCAGCCTGGTGCACCGCAGCACTCATCTGTTGCGCCGCAGTTGGGATAACGAAACACCCAAATCTGAACAATTAGGGTTACGGTGCGCCGCAACACCGTGATTTAACGTAACAACATGTTCCGTAACGCCATTGTTTCGTTACTGTAACACCGTTACGTAACAACGTAGCGTAACAAATTTTCAACGTAACACTGCCCGCTGCGCCGCAACAGCCTCTTGTTGTGCCGCAGTCAGGCATCTTTTCTCGGTTTTTATTATCCAACTCCGTTACGCTTACTCAAACTTTAAGGACCTTAATAAATACAGTATGTAAGGTAACATATCTTATCAAATATACGTTTTGAACTCAAAACGTAATAACAATATTAAAAATGATAATTATTAACACGGTTTTGTTAAAAACGTATAACTTTCGATAAAATACACTTTTCTCCAAAAAGCGAGCATAATCATGAACTTGTTGTAATAAACGTATATTGTTGCCGTTTGACACTTTATGAAATAGTTTTGACTTAAAATGCTTTGAAACGCCTTCTTATGGCTTATTCTCGTCAAATGCTTCGAACGTTGACTTTTGATCAACATTGACTCGTCATCGTGTATAGTTGACTTTGACTAAAGTCAACTCTCGTTAAACTTTTTATAAAGTCATTTTCAAACTATTTTTACTTAGAGATTATTCAAAACATCGGACGTTGACTTTCAGTTGACTTTGACTTCCTTCGAAATCGTTGACTTTGACCAAGTCAACTACCCTTGACGTTGACTTGGGTTGGCTTCAATCAAACTTTGGTAACCGTATTTTATTCAACCGATATTCCTGCTAGTCATTTCCGGATCGGAATATCATCCCTCTTTAATTGTTAGTATTGCCTCGAATAAACGGTATATTCCGTTAGTCTATATCAACTCGAAGTATTGTCATCTTTTATTGGACATTATTGTCACCGCTTATTGATATCCTCTATTAGTCGCCCTCGACTCAGAATATCGTTGACTTTTATTCGTCACTTTGAATCAAAATATTATTATCCTACATTCGTTATCTTTAACTCGAGATATATTAACCCTTCGAACACTTTAAATAAATTATACAATATAACGTTAATCAATAATAAGGCAAAACCCTACTAGACTTATGGAGATATTTAGACTTATTTGATGTCTTTATGCTAGGACACTTAGGCGGTGGAGCGTATTCTCCTGATTGTGTCTACCCGACATAGTATATGCTGATTTGTGAGATATTCGTTGCCCTTTTTACTATTTTTAAACTTTGGGCATGTTAAGCGTTATTTTAAAATGTGTATGTATATATATCTTGACTATGCTATGATATGGTGCCTTTAGATAGTTATTGTCATTTGACTTATGCGGCCTTAGTGGTAGTATAAGGCATATATATATATATATATATATATATATATATATATATATATATATATATATATATATATATATATATATATATATATATATGGGTTTTACAAACCCTCATCTCTCACGTATGTGAGGGGATGTTATGACCGACCACATATTTGGTACTATTCTATAGCTTGACACGCTATGTATTGAGGGTTGTATTGGGTATTATTGTAAGGGTAAGGTGTTTAGACTTTCTAAAGCTAAGCACATATCGAGCTATGGTTATGATTCAAGATATTATTTTTTTGAAATTATTTATATTGGTCTTATGTATTTCAACAGGGTCAAAACTCATTTCGACTTTCGAGTATTTGTTTTAAAAAAAAATAGGAATAATTCACCAACTTTACGTTGACGTCGTATTTTTAACGCTTTTCAGGAGATTGAGAATTTACATCGATTATGGAGGACATTATTTGATATTGGATTTTGAGGATTTTCGGAGAGACTTGACTAGACGTAGTTCGGTTTCTTTACTATTTGTGTGGACTTCGAATAGACTTACCTAGACGTGTTTTATTTTCTATTATTTATTGTACTCCTAAACCTTATTTAATGTAAACTAGATGTTGTAGTTTTTATTCGATGTAATCTTGGTCTTCTGATACCTATGATACTGTACACCTTCGGTTTCCGCCTGAGCGGGTTGTGACATAAAGAGTCAGGTTCAAGTTTACAAACGTTCATTACAAATAATTATCTAGCTCTATGAATGTTTTAACATTTTTGGGATCATCTAGTTTCTTTATGAATATAGTTTAGATAAAACATTTTCGAGTAATACAAACTTCCAAACTGATATTGTCACACCCCGTTCAGGAGGAAACCCGAGGGGCAAACGGTATCGGTAATATCAGAGTTTAAGGTCACAACAATATAAATGACAACAGCATCATTGAATAAATATAAGTTTCGAGTTACAAAAGTTTACATAAATCCGAAATAAATATGATACAAAAGACAACAGATGGATTCTAACGGAACTAATACAAACAAAACAAGTTCCAAGCAATGATCCACGTAGTCACAAAAGCATGCAACATCAAGTAACCTCAAATCCGTGTGAAAAGCGTAAAAAACACGACGTCAACATAAAGTTGGTGGGTTATTCGCATTTTTAATAAAAACATAAGTATAAAAGTTTTGACCCAAAGTTGAAATATGTTTAGAAAATCATAAGTAAAATGTATATCTTGTATTATAAACAAATAAGAATCATGCATAAACCTTAGAATAGTAAATACACCTGAACCTAACAATCAAGGCAACAACCCCTACCTTAGTGCGTTAAACTAAGGTCGTACTCGAATAACTACGGTAATAACATCGACTCATAGGGACCGTACACCGACAGAATCCCATATCAGTGATGAGAGTTTGTTAGACCCATATATATATATATATATATATATATATATATATATAACCGGTGGCTCAAATAGAGTTGACAGGCGTGTAACGGGGATTTATACTACCACTAAGGCCATATAAGTAAGGTAACGCTAATACTAAGACATCAAATCTAAATTAGCATACACAAGATATAGTTAAGTTAAAATAACGCTAATCATGCCCAGAAATAAAGCGGTAAAAGGGCAACGAATAACTCACGAATAAGCGTAAGAAGCGTCGGGTAGACCAAAAACATGAGAATAACGCTCCACCGTTTAAGTGTCCTAGCATAAAGACATAGAAGGTCTAAGTATAGGCCTTATACGGTTTAACGTTGTGTTATATGTTATATTTTAAAAGTGTTTGAAGGAAAAATATATCGAGTTAAAGATGCCGAATAAAGAGATAGGTTTTCTTTTTTACGTTAGAGTTGGAGCGTTACATCATGACCCTACACAATACGAAATTAAACGAGTTTAGATTGATTTAAACAAGTCAACATGACTAACACATTTAATAAATGAGGTGTTTAACTATTCATTCCCAAACCATTTAAAACTCGTTATTTCCTATTTAAAATTAACAACATAAAAGTCTAATATAAAACATAATTTTCTAACTACCAGAAATTTCAAGTTTCATATTTTCTTATATTGTTTTTATGATATTTACTATGTATTTTTTAAGTATTTGGTATCTCTTTTATTTATTTTAATCATACAGACTCTCAACTAAAATAATTTTTGGTCATTCTTTTGACAAGAATTAACATTCATTTTTAAATAAATAACACCGACAGAAAAGACATAAAAAAAAAAAAAAGACCAAAATAAAACCATAATTTGTTTTGTTTAGGAGAAAAAAATAATAATAATATAAAATAAAAAACCGCCGTTATCCAAACCCTAAAAACTAGGTGACTGCTTTGTCATTATTGTCTTTGAAACGCCGGCAGTAAGAAAAACACATTTCAATTTCATCACCCAAAACCAAAATGTCGGACAACATTCCATTCGAAATCCAGCTTGAAATCGTGAAAAGGCTTCCTCTAAAGGCTATGTTTCGATTCAGACTTGTCTCGAAACCCTGGAATTCCTTCATTGGCACCTCCAAGTTTATTTCTAGCTACAACGAGCACCACCCTATTCCACCTCCTCGTCTACTTGCAAGGTACATTGATCATTTCAATCCTTCCGAACAACTATGGGTTTCCATCGTTGACGATGAAACTTTCACTCAACAAAGGTTCCCCCCCACTCTTAATGTGCTCACTAACCGACTTAGAGATTTAGAAGTAGTTGGTTGTTCGCATGGTTTGCTATGCTTCTATGGTCTTTATCGAGATCCATCTAGTTTATGCTACATGTTTCCGACAGAGATGGTCATTCTTTGGAACCCTTTAATCCGAAAATCTGTTGGTATTGAACTTCCCTATAGCGGTCGCAAGAGCCCGTTGGTCACAAAAATTGTAGGTTTTGGGGTTTGTCATGTCACTAATGACCCTACCATTGTCCACATTAAGCATACTAATATGTATGCTTATCATTCCGATCCTTGGGTTGTTCAAGTGTTTACGCTGAGTTCACAAACTTGGAAAACACTTCAATCAACTAATATGCCTCGTAAAACGATTAACACACAATGGTCCCAGGCAGTTGTAGATAGGTTTATCTATTGGTGTGCTTCTGAGAGGATTTTTGTTAATGGTACGGATATTGAACAAGATGTTGCTATGATTGTATCATTTGACATGACTACCCATGAATTTGAAGTAATAGACCTCCCGGATTCTATATCACATAATACTAGTTTTGATGTGACTAAGTTACGGGACTCACTCGCTTTGATTGAATACAACTTATATAGTGAAGATCATGTTTGTGATATATGGATGATGGAGACCGGTGCTAAAAAATCGTTTACAAAGTTATTCGCCTTTTTCGCACCAAATGAATTAAGGACAGTGCATGCACTTAGGAAAAATGGTGAATTAATAATGGAAACACTAGATTATATCAATGAATTTGCCACACTTGAAGCTTATGACCCTTACTTAGGACAAATCGTTGATCTTGGGATCTATGCGGAATTTAGCTCATTATTCGTGAGCAGCTCCTACATGGAAACTCCACTTCTTCTCGATCAAACAGATTGTCATATTTTTTCTAACGATACCTGATGTCCTAGATGACAATCACATTGCCTAAGAGATCTGTCGGAGGAGCCAAGCTT
Source organism: Senecio squalidus (assembly GCA_910822075.1). Classification (NCBI taxonomy): domain Eukaryota; kingdom Viridiplantae; phylum Streptophyta; class Magnoliopsida; order Asterales; family Asteraceae; genus Senecio; species Senecio squalidus. Next base: position 3,542,503 of record CAJVGC010000589.1, read on the forward strand.
GTAACTGAGGTAGGAAAAATCACTTCATCTCTTATAATTTATCTGCTTTTGTGACATTCACGAATTTCGAAGTATAATTCTATCGTCACGTATTCGTTTTATTTAATTATGTTTTCGTTTTTGATCCTATTGTATTCCTTTTATATTTATCGTATTTGTATTTTATGAGTATTGTATTCGTATTTCTCGTATTTTATGGGTATCGGATTTGTATTTTATGCGTATTTGTGTTTATCGGGTATATAGTATGCGATTCGAATCTTTATGTCGGGAACGTATAGTCTTAAGTGCCTTTAGTATAAGTCTAGTATGCTCTTATGATAAGTATAGGGGAATTATGCCTTAATTATATGAATAAAATTAACGTTTAAAAAGTATTTCATTTTTAGTCTTTTCGGAAATTTTATTACAAAACTAGTCCTACGCGAGAAATTCTATTACAATTTTAGTCCTATGTCAAATTTTATTACAAAAATCGTCCCCCACCAACCATTTTGTCTTATCTAGAAATCTGGTTTGTCCTTATCCTCATTTCACATATCACTCTCTCTCTCTCTAACTTTTCTCTCAAGAAAACACACACATACAAACCTCCACCTTCTCTCTAACTTTTCCGGCGATCTAACCGTTGGATTTCCAATCCGAGACCGGATTATTGATCACCATCATCATCTTCATCTATCCTCCAAGTTTCATTACGATCGGGTAAGTATTTCTCCATTTTGGTTCTAAACTTTGTTATTTTGATTCAAACCCGAAACTACCACTTCTCACCGTCAAAACTTAGATTTTATTGTGGATTATTGTTCCTAATCATATTCTGGACATAGGGTTCCAATTTGGGGTCAAATAGACATCTAGAACACTCAGAAATCGATTTCCGAATGTATTTTTCGTAAAAACTCAGTTACATGCACGTAACTGTAGTTACATGCACGTAACTGATCAGAAAACAATTACGCTCACGAAATTAACACTTCCATTCACGAAACTCAACAATTACGCACGAAACTATGGAGTTTCGTGACTTGCTCATCACGTAACTCCCACAGTTACGTGATTGGTCCCTGAAATTCAGTATTTATCGCGTAATTAGTCCTTTTGTCACGTAATTAGTCCCTTATGCACGTAATTGCTTCACGAGTCACGTAATTATGGTCCTAGATCACGTAATTGACTTGAAAGTCACGAAATTGATGCCTTTGTCACGAAATTATGCTTATGGGTCACGTAATTCTTGTTTGTCACGCAATACTTCCTTGTATAACACGTAACTTGATACCTACGTGACTTGTAGTGCACGTAAGTATTAGGATTACGTATCTAGTCCGTTGACTTTCCGAAACGTTCGTATTCCGTTATATTGATATTCCTATTGGTCATTTCAAAACCCGTATAAAACGTTAATCATTAAGGCATAACCCTACTAGACTTAGAGATACTTAGACATGTTTATTTACGTGATGTATAGGGCACTTAGACATTGGAGCTTGACGGTATTGTAGTATTTCCCGACATATAAGGATTTGGATTGCTTTGCTATCAGTGAGTTATTCGTTGCCCTTTTTACTACTTTTACATTTTTGGGCATGATTAGCGTTAAACAAATATATTTTATGGTCTGTATGTATTATGGTTATGTATTATGGTATGTATTTTGGATATGGATGCCTTAGGTTAGCATTACCCAACTCGTTCCGCCTATGTGGTAGAACGAGGCCCCCGTATACACACCTGTTAGCTTTTGCCGTCGGAAGTATATATAGCGCTATATGGGTCTAACAAACCCTCATTTCTAATACGTTATTATGATAAGGGAGGAGCCCTGTCCGTGTTAGAAATGTTATGACCGAATATTATTATCGAGGACAACCTAGCGTAATGCACTAGGTGGGGTTAGTTGCCAGTATTTATTGTTGAGGTTCAGGTGTATCGTATTTACGAAGGCTGTATTATTCTATCCAGTATGGTATTTATCTTATGAACTGAGTATGGTATTTTTATGAAATGATTATGGTACCGTATGGTATAAATATGAGTATTTTATCAAAAGGTTTTGTATACTCCACGTATAATTATGGTATTTTATGTATCAAGTATGAGTATTTTATCAAAAGGTTTTGTATACTTCACGTATATTTTTAAAACATCATTTTCAAATGACTTATCTTCAAACCGTATCACTTTTGGGTCAAAAAGTATTGAAACCTTTCTACTATTATGTTTTCAACTACTATTGCGAATAATTCACCAACTTTATGTTGACGTCGTATTTTAACGTTTTTCAGGGATTTGAGGTTACACCTTTATGATTGCTATGCCTTGCTTGGCTACGTGGCTCTTTTGCTTGGAATTTGTTTTACTATTGTAATTCCTTAGTATCCCAACTCTGTAGCCGTATTTTGATATATTCGGATGACTGTAATAAGTATTCTCTTTCAACTCTTTATCTATGTTGACGATGTATGGTTTATTTATGTTTGATGTAACCTTTGAATCTCTGATACCGTATACACTGCGCACCTCGGTTCCGCCATTTCTATGCGGGGTGTGACAGAAGTTGGTATCAGAGCCAATGGTTATAGCGAACTAAGTGACCTTACTGAATCACTTAGACTATGACCTAGGCTTTTGGACCTATCTGATTTACTCTATGTGCGCATTTCTTTCTTTTGTGGGCCTGTATGTGATTTTTATGCTATATGTGCTTTTATTTTACTTTTTATGTTTAGAGGCCTGCTCGTTTTAGTCGCACATACCGTTATCGTTCTTATTTACTCCGTTTGATATCCGTAGAAGATGCCGCCTAAGAGAACTTCTACTAGGTTTACTCCTGCCGTCACTGCTACGAGAAGGTCGGCAAGGCGAGGTCGCGCCAGGATGAGAGCGGGTGCTACGCCACGGATTGTCACTGCTGTCCCCAATGCTAACACCGCTACTCCGAACATCAGTCAGATGATTGCGGAGCAGATAGCAGCAGCTATACCAGTGATTGTGGCACAGCTTAAGGAGGCACCGGCGCGGAATGTCGACTTAGGGTTGGAAGAACCTGAGATGCACGGTATTGAACCAGAAGGTATGGCGTCTGGGCGCGATGGTTCTGGTGTAGGAAGAGCAGTGCACATGGGAGTCGGTGAACCAAGTTTTATTATTGAAGATCCACCCCGAGGCTGTTCGTATAAGACCTTTCTGGGCTGCAAACCTACTGAGTTCAAGGGTACTGAAGATGCGGTTGCTACTCTGCAGTGGTTTGAAAAGATTGAGTCTGTGTTTGATGTCTCGGGATGTGCTGAGGAGACCAAGGTTAAGTATGCTACATTCTTATTCCAGGGTAAGGCACTCACTTGGTGGAACTCGGTGAGACAGGTTCGGGGCCGAGCCACTGTTGCCTTGATGACTTGGGAAAGTTTGAAGGTTATTATGAAAAAGGAGTATGTGCCGTCACCTGAGACGCAGAGGTTGGAGAACGAGTTGTGGAACTTAACTATGCAAGGTGCTGACTTCCGCGGGTATGTGAACCGATTTTATGACTTGTGTGTTTTGGCTCCTCGGTTGGTCCGCACGGAGACGGAAAGAATCGAACGCTTCACTCATGGGTTGCCCCAGGCTATGAGAGACCACATTATTTCTCACCTTCCGGGTACTCTGCAGAGTGCGGTTGATATTGCTGGTCGACTGACTGCAAGTGCGATTCGTGGTGGTACTCTCCAGCCATCTGTGAACCGAAGAGATTTTGGAAACTCCGAAAGAAGAGCTATGGGCATTTCGGGGAAGAGAAGCCGTAGTCATTATCAGAGACCTAAAGCTTCTCAAGTATATGCGTTGACGGGTTCTGGAGCTGGTTATCAGGGCGTGCGCCCTAAGTGTGGTACATGCGGTAGTGCGCATACAGCTAATGTAGCGTGTTGGGTTTGTAAACGCTGCAAGAAGTTAGGCCACACCGAGCAATATTGTAGAATAACTGTTGGAGCGTGTTATGAATGTGGAGAAATGGGTCACCGCCGTCAGCAGTGTCCCAAGCTTGTATCATCTATTTCCCTTCCTACCTCTGATGCTGGTACTAGTGCGAAAGGGAATCCTGCTAAGAGCCAAGCTTTTGCCATGGAATCTTCCGAAGCTCATCAGGATCCTACCGTAGTCACTGGTACATTTCTTGTCTATGATTATTCTACTTTTATCTTATTTGATTCGGGTACCGATAGAAGCTTTATTTCTAGTGACTTCCGTCCCTTAGTAAACCGTGCCTCTAGTCCTTTAGAGCCTACTTATGAGGTAGAAATAGCCGATGGTAGATGTGCCTGTGTTAGAGAAGTTATTCGTGATATTCCCCTCGTTTTAGCCGATATTCCTTTTTCCATCAACCTTATTCCTATGAAACTCAGTAGTTTCGACGTCGTAGTCGGTATGGATTGGCTAGCTAAGCATAAGAGCGAAATAGTCTGTTATGAGAAGCTTATTCGTATTCAGAAGCCGGATGGAGATCAGTTGATTGTACACGGAGACAAGGCCGGGAAACGCCTTAAAGTTATTTCTTGTTTGAAGGTTCGCGAGTATGTCCGTCAGGGTTGTTCTTTATATCTTGCTCATTTGGTGAAGAAAGATTCTGCGATAAAGATTGATGGTGTACCGATCGTTCGCGAATATTCTGACGTTTTTCCCGACGATTTACCTGGAGTCCCTCCCCAGAGACAAACCGATTTTCGTATTGATCTTATTCCTGGAGCTGCACCTGTTGCTAAAGCTCCGTATCGTTTGGCTCCTTCCGAGATGCTCGAGTTGTCGAAACAAATTCAGGAACTGGTCGATAAGGGTTTTATCCGTCCTAGTTTCTCCCCGTGGGGTGCTCCTGTTCTCTTTGTTAAGAAGAAGGATGGCTCCATGCATTTATGTATTGATTATCGGGAGTTAAACAAGTTGACTGTGAAGAACCGTTATCCCCTTCCTCGTATTGATTACTTATTCGATCAACTTCAAGGTTCTTGCTATTTCTCTAAGATCGATCTTCGCTTTGGTTATCATCAGTTGAGAGTTCAAGAAGATGATATACCTAAGACCGCTTTTCGTACTCGGTATGGTCATTATGAGTTCATGGTGATGCCGTTTGGTATGACAAACGCCCCTGCAGCATTCATGGAACTAATGAACCGTATTTGTCGTCCGTATCTTGACAAATTCGTTATCTTATTCATCGACGACATTCTTATCTATTCCCGAAGTCGCAAGGAACACGAAGAGCATTTGCGTCTTGTTCTAGAAGTGCTTCGAAGAGAAAAGTTGTATGCGAAATTCTCTAAGTGCGAGTTCTGGTTATCCGAAGTTCAATTCCTTGGCCACGTGGTTAGCGCGAAGGGTATTCATGTTGATCCTGCTAAGATTGAAGCTGTTAAAAGTTGGGTTGCACCGAAGTCACCGACCGAAATCCGTTCATTTTTGGGTCTTGCTGGGTATTATCGCCGATTCATCGAGAACTTCTCCAAGATCGCTTCACCTATGACAAAGCTGACACAGAAGAGTGAACCATTCGTTTGGGGTTCCGATCAGGAGGAAGCCTTTCAGATATTGAAGCAGCGGTTGTGTAACGCACCTATTCTCAGTCTGCCAGTTGGTTCCGAGAATTTTGTTGTTTACTGCGACGCTTCGCACAAGGGTCTGGGTTGTGTGCTTATGCAGAATGGTAAAGTTATAGCTTACGCTTCGCGTCAGTTGAAAATCCATGAGCAGAATTACACGACACATGATCTAGAGTTGGGAGCCGTCGTCTTTGCATTGAAGATTTGGAGACATCCTCTGTATGGGACCAAGTGTACTATATTTACCGACCACAAGAATCTTCAGCACATATTCGATCAGAAGATGTTGAACATGAGACAACGACGCTGGGTTGAGTTATTAAACGACTATGATTGCGACATTCGCTACCACCCTGGTAAGGCGAACGTTGTTGCTGATGCACTAAGTCGTAAGGGAACAATCAAACCAGTCCGTATCCATTCTATGATGATATCTATTCAGACGAGCTTGAAGGCTCGGATTATTCAAGCACAAGAAGGTATTATGATTGAGGACCGTGTTAAGGAGGAAAGATTGTATAAGTTGGCATTGGAGTCAGAACCGAAGGAGGATGGAGTTCTGTATTTCCTCGAGCATATTTGGGTTCCGGTTAGTATCCGTCAGTTGCTTCTGGACGAAGCTCATAAGTCTAATTATTCCATTCATCCGGGTTCCGACAAGATGTATCATGACTTGAAGGATTTTCTTTATTGGTGGCCGGGTATGAAGCGTGAAATCTCCAAGTATGTTAGGCGATGTTTGACCTGTTCCAAAGTGGAGATTGAGTATCGGAAACCGTCTGGACTACTCCAACAACCGAAGATTTCCGAGTGGAAATGGGAGCGCATTACTATGGATTTTGTTATGAAGCTTCCGAGATCTTCGAGTGAGTATGACAGTATCTGGGTTATTATTGATCGATTATCGAAGTCTGCTCTTTTCCTACCGATTCGTGAGAATTATCCGATAGAGAGATTCGTACGTCTGTACTAGACTTGCCGGCAGAACTGAGCAGCGTACATTATGTATTTCATGTATCTCAGTTGAAGAAATGCCTGGCTGACTAGACGCTATTAGAACCTCTTGAGCAACTCCAGATTGATGATAAGCTTCTTTTCGTTGAGGAACCGATCGAGATCATTGCTAGTGATGTTAAGCGTCTGCGACGAAGTAAGATTCCGATTGTCAAGGTTCATTGGAATTCCCGCTTTGGAGCTGAGTTCACATGGGAACGCGAAGATGAAATTCTGCGGAAGTATCCTCACCTCTCTCCCGGAAGTAGTACCAAGTGTTAATTTCGAGGACGAAATTCTTTTTACTTGGGGAGACTGTGACATTCGCGAATTTCGAAGTATAATTCTATCGTCACGTATTCGTTTTATTTAATTATGTTTTCGTTTTTGATCCTATTGTATTCCTTTTATATTTATCGTATTTGTATTTTATGAGTATTGTATTCGTATTTCTCGTATTTTATGGGTATCGTATTTGTATTTTATGCGTATTTGTGTTTATCGGGTATATAGTATGCGATTCGAATCTTTATGTCGGGAACGTATAGTCTTAAGTGCCTTTAGTATAAGTCTAGTATGCTCTTATGATAAGTATAGGGGAATTATGCCTTAATTATATGAATAAAATTAACGTTTAAAAAGTATTTCATTTTTAGTCTTTTCGGAAATTTTATTACAAAACTAGTCCTACGCGAGAAATTCTATTACAATTTTAGTCCTATGTCAAATTTTATTACAAAAATCGTCCCCCACCAACCATTTTGTCTTATCTAGAAATCTGGTTTGTCCTTATCCTCATTTCACCTATCACTCTCTCTCTCTAACTTTTCTCTCAAGAAAACACACACATACAAACCTCCACCTTCTCTCTAACTTTTCCGGCGATCTAACCGTTGGATTTCCAATCCGAGACCGGATTATTGATCACCATCATCATCTTCATCTATCCTCCAAGTTTCATTACGATCGGGTAAGTATTTCTCCATTTTGGTTCTAAACTTTGTTATTTTGATTCAAACCCGAAACTACCACTTCTCACCGTCAAAACTTAGATTTTATTGTGGATTATTGTTCCTAATCATATTCTGGACATAGGGTTCCAATTTGGGGTCAAATAGACATCTAGAACACTCAGAAATCGATTTCCGAATGTATTTTCTCGTAAAACTCAGTTACATGCACGTAACTGTAGTTACATGCACGTAACTGATCAGAAAACAATTACGCTCACGAAATTAACACTTCCATTCACGAAACTCAACAATTACGCACGAAACTATGGAGTTTCGTGACTTGCTCATCACGTAACTCCCACAGTTACGTGATTGGTCCCTGAAATTCAGTATTTATCGCGTAATTAGTCCTTTTGTCACGTAATTAGTCCCTTATGCACGTAATTGCTTCACGAGTCACGTAATTATGGTCCTAGATCACGTAATTGACTTGAAAGTCACGAAATTGATGCCTTTGTCACGAAATTATGCTTATGGGTCACGTAATTCTTGTTTGTCACGCAATACTTCCTTGTATAACACGTAACTTGATACCTACGTGACTTGTAGTGCACGTAAGTATTAGGATTACGTATCTAGTCCGTTGACTTTCCGAAACGTTCGTATTCCGTTATATTGATATTCCTATTGGTCATTTCAAAACCCGTATAAAACGTTAATCATTAAGGCATAACCCCACTAGACTTAGAGATACTTAGACATGTTTATTTACGTGATGTATAGGGCACTTAGACATTGGAGCTTGACGGTATTGTAGTATTTCCCGACATATAAGGATTTGGATTGCTTTGCTATCAGTGAGTTATTCGTTGCCCTTTTTACCGCTTTTACATTTTTGGGCATGATTAGCGTTAAACAAATATATTTTATGGTCTGTATGTATTATGGTTATGTATTATGGTATGTATTTTGGATATGGATGCCTTAGGTTAGCATTACCCAACTCGTTCCGCCTATGTGGTAGAACGAGGCCCCGTATACACACCTGTTAGCTTTTGCCGTCGGAAGTATATATAGCGCTATATGGGTCTAACAAACCCTCATTTCTAATACGTTATTATGATAAGGGAGGAGCCCTGTCCGTGTTAGAAATGTTATGACCGAATATTATTATCGAGGACAACCTAGCGTAATGCACTAGGTGGGGTTAGTTGCCAGTATTTATTGTTGAGGTTCAGGTGTATCGTATTTACCGAAGGCTGTATTATTCTATCCAGTATGGTATTTATCTTATGAACTGAGTATGGTATTTTTATGAAATGATTATGGTACCGTATGGTATAAATATGAGTATTTTATCAAAAGGTTTTGTATACTCCACGTATAATTATGGTATTTTATGTATCAAGTATGAGTATTTTATCAAAAGGTTTTGTATACTTCACGTATATTTTTAAAACATCATTTTCAAATGACTTATCTTCAAACCGTATCACTTTTGGGTCAAAAAGTATTGAAACCTTTCTACTATTATGTTTTCAACTACTATTGCGAATAATTCACCAACTTTATGTTGACGTCGTATTTTAACGTTTTTCAGGGATTTGAGGTTACACCTTTATGATTGCTATGCCTTGCTTGGCTACGTGGCTCTTTTGCTTGGAATTTGTTTTACTATTTTAATTCCTTAGTATCCCAACTCTGTAGCCGTATTTTGATATATTCGGATGACTGTAATAAGTATTCTCTTTCAACTCTTTATCTATGTTGACGATGTATGGTTTATTTATGTTTGATGTAACCTTTGAATCTCTGATACCGTATACACTGCGCACCTCGGTTCCGCCATTTCTATGCGGGGTGTGACAGCTTTTGTTTTGGATTTATTTTTAAAAAAACTAGAAACAATTGTTAAACATGTCAATGTAAGGGCAAAACCTAAACCCTGTAATCTGTTTGTTGATTTTCGCGCAAGTTGTACTCTATGTTGTATTCGGAATTTTTTATTTTGAAACACATCATTCTAAGTGCATGATTGATCGTTGTCATTATTGTTTTTATTTTGTGAAGAAAGCCAAGTTTTCATGTTCATTGACATAAATAGAGTGAAGTTTAACTCTTTTAAGTCGGTGTCGTGATCTTTTGATTTGGACCCAAAGGACTCACAGCGCGCTAGTAACAACAATTTTCACCCAAATCACTGAAAACTGGGTCAATTTGGGTTATTTATTTTTACTAATTTAGTTCCTATATGTTGCCTTTTATGCTTAGACATGACTTAATTATGAGCCAACTTAAAATACTAAAATCAACTAAACAATGTAACCGAATCATTACACAGGTTCAAATAGTTTTGTTGATTTTGCTGGATTACTGAATTTGTTTGTTACACAATTAGTTTTAGAGTTTGCTATATTCATTCAGCATTTACTATATTCATTAGTTTTAGAGTTTGTATTACACATGTATATAATCTGTGTGAAACGTTGGAGACCGGAACATCATTCAGCCTCATGACCATCAGTAAGCCTCCGTTTTATGTTTATATAAATAATCACTGATATTTCTATTTTTGGTTGAAATATGTAATTCAACAAAAAAACAAATACGGTAATGTATTTATCTTCGGTAAAGGTTGTTAAAATGGTAGGTACTTGTCAATTTGTCCCACAATATGCAATGTACCAGTGAAATAATCAGAGTAAGCTATAACTTTCCAAATTTGTGTCAATGTACGTATTAGGGTAATGAACAAGTCATTTTTACATTAATAAAATGGTGTCGGAATTTGCCAAAGATTGTTATGAAAATTTCACGTAAAACATTATTTGACACATTTGGAAGCACAATTAGTTTAATTTGTGGTCATGCCATCGTTGGAAAAATGGTGTTAAATATGGCCGTTGGAAAAATGGTGTTGCCGGAAAAAGGAAACCCGAAAAAAATTGGTGTCAATCGAAAAATCCTCACATGAGAACCCATCCCCTAGGAAAACCTAATATTTTCACTAGTATGTAGCATTTTAGTAACCTTTGACCCGTTTATCTTTCATAACTATACTGATGATTTGTTCATAACCGAAACAAAAACGATCTTTAAAATAACAAAGTACATTCCAAAATTCGACTAGTGCTTTTGCTCTAATTTTGGCCAACTTTAAATAAAGTATTCCGGTCATTCCTATCAAGCTTTTCCAATATATTATGCTATAACTTAGAACACTTATAACAATATATAAACTATTACTATTGATTTCATCACAAAGCTTATAAAGTGTGACAACCGCGCCCTTCGGGTTATCATTTCCGGTATTCCGTTTTTGTTGTTTATCGTTACTTATGTTTTGACCCAATTGTTATTTTTGATTTTGACATATCATGCATTAATTACTTAGTCGGATTTATATTATGGTTTTCGCCCATATGTGACGAAAACATTTAGTACCTAAGTGACTAGTAGAAATAAGTATGCTCGTAAGATAAGTTAGGGTGACTTATGCCTTTAATTATACGATTAATATTAACGCTTAAATATATTTCCAAGTTAGTCCTTTAATCGGAGCTAACGGTAAAGTTATTACAAAGTTAGTCCTTTAACTGAAACTAACGTCAAATCTATTACGAAATCAGTCCTTTAACGTTGGGTTAACGGAAGTTAACCGGCTGACTGGCTGAGGACTGTGTCGCAGTCCATGCCTGCTGCGGCGCAGTCACGCTGTAGTCCTTTAGCTTTTTGTGAGATCCAACTCATTCTTATCCTCATTTCATTCTCCCTCTAAACACACACACCAATTTCCTCCTGCTTCTCTCTAAATTTCAGATCTTTATCACCAACAAAACACCCATTTTATCTAAGTTTTCATCACCAAATCGGAGTGTTTATTCCATATCCATCATCCATCTCGTTTTCCTTCGTTTTTGGTAAGTTTCCTCACTTTTCATCCTTAAATCTCTTTTGTTTTCATAAACTTTCACTAATATTCGGTTAAAACTTATAAACACAAACAAAATTAGAAGAATACAAAATTTTTATAACGAATTTCACACACAAATTTCATATTTTCAACATCTAAACTTTTATTTGTATAAACACCTATTTTCCTATCTAAATAACAAAAATATATAAGTAATCATACATAAAACGTATTCTGGACATAAGGATTTAATAGTTATTGAAACCGACACCTAACGAGTTAAAAAGTAACCAAATGGGTTGTTTCGCAGCCTGGTGCACCGCAGCACTCATCTGTTGCGCCGCAGTTGGGATAACGAAACACCCAAAATCTGAACAATTAGGGTTACGGTGCGCCGCAACACCCGTGATTTAACGTAACAACATGTTCCGTAACGCCATTGTTTCGTTACTGTAACACCGTTACGTAACAACGTAGCATAACAAATTTTCAACGTAACACTGCCAGCTGCGCCGCAACAGCCTCTTGTTGTGCCGCAGTCAGGCATCTTTTCTCGGTTTTTATTATCCAACTCCGTTATGCTTACTCAAACTTTAAGGACCTTAATAAATACAGTATGTAAGGTAACATATCTTATCAAATATACGTTTTGAACTCAAAACGTAATAACAATATTAAAAATGATAATTATTAACCCGGTTTTGTTAAAAACGTATAACTTTCGATAAAATACACTTTTCTCCAAAAAGCGAGCATAATCATGAACTTGTTGTAATAAACGTATATTGTTGCCGTTTGACACTTTATGAAATAGTTTTGACTTAAAATGCTTTGAAACGCCTTCTTATGGCTTATTCTCGTCAAATGCTTCGAACGTTGACTTTTGATCAACATTGACTCGTCATCGTGTATAGTTGACTTTGACTAAAGTCAACTCTCGTTAAACTTTTTATAAAGTCATTTTCAAACTATTTTTACTTAGAGATTATTCAAAACATCGGACGTTGACTTTCAGTTGACTTTGACTTCCTTCGAAATCGTTGACTTTGACCAAGTCAACTACCCTCGACGTTGACTTGGGTTGACTTCAATCAAACTTTGGTAACCGTATTTTATTCAACCGATATTCCTGCTAGTCATTTCCGGATCGGAATATCATCCCTCTTTAATTGTTAGTATTGCCTCGAATAAACGGTATATTCCGTTAGTCTATATCAACTCGAAGTATTGTCATCTTTTATTGGACATTATTGTCACCGCTTATTGATATCCTCTATTAGTCGCCCTCGACTCAGAATATCGTTGACTTTTATTCGTCACTTTGAATCAAAATATTATTATCCTACATTCGTTATCTTTAACTCGAGATATATTAACCCTTCGAACACTTTAAATAAATTATACAATATAACGTTAATCAATAATAAGGCAAAACCCTACTAGACTTATGGAGATATTTAGACTTATTTGATGTCTTTATGCTAGGACACTTAGGCGGTGGAGCGTATTCTCCTGATTGTGTCTACCCGACATAGTATATGCTGATTTGTGAGATATTCGTTGCCCTTTTTACTATTTTTAAACTTTGGGCATGTTAAGCGTTATTTTAAAATGTGTATGTATATATATCTTGACTATGCTATGATATGGTGCCTTTAGATAGTTATTGTCATTTGACTTATGCGGCCTTAGTGGTAGTATAAGGCATATATATATATATATATATATATATATATATATATATATATATATATATATATATATATATATATATATATATATATATATATATATATATATATATATATGGGTTTTACAAACCCTCATCTCTCACGTATGTGAGGGGATGTTATGACCGACCACATATTTGGTACTATTCTATAGCTTGACACGCTATGTATTGAGGGTTGTATTGGGTATTATTGTAAGGGTAAGGTGTTTAGATTTTCTAAAGCTAAGCACATATCGAGCTATGGTTATGATTCAAGATATTATTTTTTTGAAATTATTTATATTGGTCTTATGTATTTCAACAGGGTCAAAACTCATTTCGACTTTCGAGTATTTGTTTTAAAAAAAAATAGGAATAATTCACCAACTTTACGTTGACGTCTTATTTTTAACGCTTTTCAGGAGATTGAGAATTTACATCGATTATGGAGGACATTATTTGATATTGGATTTTGAGGATTTTCGGAGAGACTTGACTAGACGTAGTTCGGTTTCTTTACTATTTGTGTGGACTTCGAATAGACTTACCTAGACGTGTTTTATTTTCTATTATTTATTGTACTCCTAAACCTTATTTAATGTAAACTAGATGTTGTAGTTTTTATTCGATGTAATCTTGGTCTTCTGATACCTATGATACTGTACACCTTCGGTTTCCGCCTGAGCGGGTTGTGACATAAAGAGTCAGGTTCAAGTTTACAAACGTTCATTACAAATAATTATCTAGCTCTATGAATGTTTTAACATTTTTGGGATCATCTAGTTTCTTTATGAATATAGTTTAGATAAAACATTTTCGAGTAATACAAACTTCCAAACTGATATTGTCACACCCCGTTCAGGAGGAAACCCGAGGGGCAAACGGTATCGGTAATATCAGAGTTTAAGGTCACAACAATATAAATGACAACAGCATCATTGAATAAATATAAGTTTCGAGTTACAAAAGTTTACATAAATCCGAAATAAATATGATACAAAAGACAACAGATGGATTCTAACGGAACTAATACAAACAAAACAAGTTCCAAGCAATGATCCACGTAGTCACAAAAGCATGCAACATCAAGTAACCTCAAATCCGTGAAAAGCGTAAAAAACACGACGTCAACATAAAGTTGGTGGGTTATTCGCATTTTTAATAAAAACATAAGTATAAAAAGTTTTGACCCAAAGTTGAAATATGTTTAGAAAATCATAAGTAAAATGTATATCTTGTATTATAAACAAATAAGAATCATGCATAAACCTTAGAATAGTAAATACACCTGAACCTAACAATCAAGGCAACAACCCCTACCTTAGTGCGTTAAACTAAGGTCGTACTCGAATAACTACGGTAATAACATCGACTCATAGGGACCGTACACCGACAAAATCCCATATCAGTGATGAGAGTTTGTTAGACCCATATATATATATATATATATATATATATATATATATATATATATAACCGGTGGCTCAAATAGAGTTGACAGGCGTGTAACGGGGATTTATACTACCACTAAGGCCATATAAGTAAGGTAACGCTAAAACTAAGACATCATAATCTAAATTTGCATACACAAGATATAGTTAAGTTAAAATAACGCTAATCATGCCCAGAAATAAAGCGGTAAAAGGGCAACGAATAACTCACGAATAAGCGTAAGAAGCGTCGGGTAGACCAAAAACATGAGAATAACGCTCAACCGTTTAAGTGTCCTAGCATAAAGACATAGAAGGTCTAAGTATAGGCCTTATACGGTTTAACGTTGTGTTATATGTTATATTATAAAAGTGTTTGAAGGAAAAATATATCGAGTTAAAGATGCCGAATAAAGAGATAGGTTTTCTTTTTTACGTTAGAGTTGGAGCGTTACATCATGACCCTACACAATACGAAATTAAACGAGTTTAGATTGATTTAAACAAGTCAACATGACTAACACATTTAATAAATGAGGTGTTTAACTATTCATTCCCAAACCATTTAAAACTCGTTATTTCCTATTTAAAATTAACAACATAAAAGTCTAATATAAAACATAATTTTTAACTACCAGAAATTTCAAGTTTCATATTTTCTTATATTGTTTTTATGATATTTACTATGTATTTTTTAAGTATTTGGTATCTCTTTTATTTATTTTAATCATACAGACTCTCAACTAAAATAAGTTTTGGTCATTCTTTTGACAAGAATTAACATTCATTTTTAAATAAATAACACCGACAGAAAAGACATAAAAAAAAAAAAAAAGACCAAAATAAAACCATAATTTGTTTTGTTTAGGAGAAAAAAATAATAATAATATAAAATAAAAAACCGCCGTTATCCAAACCCTAAAAACTAGGTGACTGCTTTGTCATTATTGTCTTTGAAACGCCGGCAGTAAGAAAAACACATTTCAATTTCATCACCCAAAACCAAAATGTCGGACAACATTCCATTCGAAATCCAGCTTGAAATCGTGAAAAGGCTTCCTCTAAAGGCTATGTTTCGATTCAGACTTGTCTCGAAACCCTGGAATTCCTTCATTGGCACCTCCAAGTTTATTTCTAGCTACAACGAGCACCACCCTATTCCACCTCCTCGTCTACTTGCAAGGTACATTGATCATTTCAATCCTTCCGAACAACTATGGGTTTCCATCGTTGACGATGAAACTTTCACTCAACAAAGGTTCCCCCCCACTCTTAATGTGCTCACTAACCGACTTAGAGATTTAGAAGTAGTTGGTTGTTCGCATGGTTTGCTATGCTTCTATGGTCTTTATCGAGATCCATCTAGTTTATGCTACATGTTTCCGACAGAGATGGTCATTCTTTGGAACCCTTTAATCCGAAAATCTGTTGGTATTGAACTTCCCTATAGCGGTCGCAAGAGCCCGTTGGTCACAAAAATTGTAGGTTTTGGGGTTTGTCATGTCACTAATGACCCTACCATTGTCCACATTAAGCATACTAATATGTATGCTTATCATTCCGATCCTTGGGTAGTTCAAGTGTTTACGCTGAGTTCACAAACTTGGAAAACACTTCAATCAACTAATATGCCTCGTAAAACGATTAACACACAATGGTCCCAGGCAGTTGTAGATAGGTTTATCTATTGGTGTGCTTCTGAGAGGATTTTTGTTAATGGTACGGATATTGAACAAGATGTTGCTATGATTGTATCATTTGACATGACTACCCATGAATTTGAAGTAATAGACCTCCCGGATTCTATATCACATAATACTAGTTTTGATGTGACTAAGTTACGGGACTCACTCGCTTTGATTGAATACAACTTATATAGTGAAGATCATGTTTGTGATATATGGATGATGGAGACCGGTGCTAAAAAATCGTTTACAAAGTTATTCGCCTTTTTCGCACCAAATGAATTAAGGACAGTGCATGCACTTAGGAAAAATGGTGAATTAATAATGGAAACACTAGATTATATCAATGAATTTGCCACACTTGAAGCTTATGACCCTTACTTAGGACAAATCGTTGATCTTGGGATCTATGCGGAATTTAGCTCATTATTCGTGAGCAGCTCCTACATGGAAACTCCACTTCTTCTCGATCAAACAGATTGTCATATTTTTTCTAACGATACCTGATGTCCTAGATGACAATCACATTGCCTAAGAGATCTGTCGGAGGAGCCAAGCTTGTAACTGAGGTAGGAAAAATCACTTCATCTCTTATAATTTATTTGCTTTTGTTTGGGATTTATTTTTAAAAAAACTAGAAACAATTGTTAAACATGTCAATGTAAGGGCTAAACCTAAACCCTGTAATCTGTATGTTGATTTGCGCGCAAGTTGTACTCTATGTTGTATTCGGAATTTTTTATTAGGAAACACATCATTCTAAGTGCATGATTGATCGTTGTCATTATTGTTTTTATTTTGCGAAGCAAGCCAAGTTTTCATGTTCATTGACATAAATAGAGTGAAGTTTAACTCTTTTAAGTCGGTGTCGTGATCTCTTGATTTGGACCCAAAGGACTCACAGCGCGCTAGAACCAACAATTTTCACCCAAATCTGAAAATTGGGTCAATTTGGGTTATTTATATTTACTAATTTAGTTTCGATATGTTGCCTTTTATGCTTAGACATGTCTTAATTATGAGCCAACTTAAAATACTAAAATCAACTAAACAATGTAACCGAATCATTACACAGGTTCAAATAGTTTAGTTGATTTTGCCGGATTACTGAATTTGTTACATAATTAGTTTTAGAGTTTGCTATCTTCATTCAGCATTTACTTTAGCGTGGCGCAGTTGATACACATGTATATAATTTGTGTGAAACCTTGGTGACCGGAACATCATTCAGCCTCATGACCATCAGTAATCCTCCGCTTTATGTTTATATAAATAATCACTGAAATTTCTATTTTTGGTTGAAATATGTAATTTAACAAAAAAACAAATACGGTAATGTTTTTATCTTCGGTAAAGGTTGTTAAAATGGTAGGTACTTGTCAATTTGTCCCACAATATGCAATGTACTAGTGAAATAATCAGACTAAGCTATAAACTTTCCAAATTTGTGTTAATGTACGAATTAGGGTAATGAACAAGTCATTTTTTCATTAATAAAATGGTGTCGGAATTTGACAAAGATTGTCGGAGTAAAACATTAATTTAACACATTTGGAAGCACAATTAGTTTAATTTGTGGTCATGCCATCGTTGGAAAAATGGTGTTAAATATGGCCGTTGGAAAAATGGTGTTGCCAGAAAAAGGAAACCCGAAAAAATTGGTGTCAAAGGAAAATCCTCACACGAGAACCCATCCCCTAGGAAAACCTGATATTTTCACTAGTACGAAGCATTTTAGTAACCTTTGACCCGTTTATCTTTCATAACTATAATGATGATTTGTTCATAACCGAAACAAAAACGATCTTTAAAATAACAAACATTCCAAAATTCGACTAGTGCTTTTGCTCTAATTTTGGCCAACTTTAAATAAAGTATTTCGGTCATTCCTATCAAGCTTTTCCAATATATTATGCTATAACTTAGAACGCTTATAACCATATATAAACTATTACTATTGATTTCATCACAAAGCGTATAAAGAGTCGGGTTCAAGTTTACAAACGTTCATTACAAATAATTATCTAGCTCTATGAATGTTTTAACATTTTTGGGATCAACTAGTTTCTTTATGAATATAGTTTAGATAAAACATTTTCGAGAAATACAAACTTCCAAACTGATATAATACTGGTTAACTCGTGAATAGAACTTGAATCTTTCTCGAGAGAAGTTCAGGCTTGCATAAAAGAGACTCGTTAATCGAGTTCAAGCTTAGCCAAACAATATAAAGTCAATAAGGAAGTTTTTTAAAAGCATAATTACATATCCGGATATATGGCACCAAATATTTACAAGTTGCAGACTTTGAAGTCTAAAATATACATACAATTAAGAATACATTGGTTTTGCTAAAGTTTCTAGGGTCCACACGAGTTTCTAATGATCAAGTGCGTCTAGAGTTTCTTCGGATTTCCGTGTTCGGTTTTGTTGGGGGAGAAGTAATGAGCTATGCTAGAACCTCGTTTCACAACGTTTGCTCGCTTCTGAGGACGAAGCCAAGTGCGGAATTCCTCCTGTATTTCCGGTGGAAGCTCATCAACCACCGACTGATCGATTTCATCTGCCTTGTAACTCCATGTATTTATTCTTCTGAGATTTTGACTTCCAGTGAAATTTTCACTCACCAAATCCATTGGTTCTTGTACTCCTTCGATCAGTATATAAACTATCAATTCATATACTATAAAATATATACAATACGAAGAATGAAATATGCCGTTGTTGATTGCTTAGAAACTTGATACCTGATGACGAACACTTTGTTTCTTGGAGAGCACAGGGATTGTCTTGCTTTGATGAAGAGCACGAGTTGGTTTGGAGAAATCTCAAGATGGAAGATGTTCCCTGCAACAAGTGGGATCTCGATATTAAATTTGATGGTTATATAACGGACCGGCCCCACCAAAAAGAACAGTATCATTTATAATGCTAAACGAAGAAAATATATGATTCTGCAGAAGAAAACGGACCTTTTCTTTCGTTGCCTTTCTTTTATGTTCATGTGATTTTAGTCCATCATTAGGAAACTTTAACTTCGTTTCTTTCCCAGATAACCTTAACTCATTCTGTTTTGGAGTCGGACAGCTTTCAGCTCCTACATAAACATTGTATCAAGATACAGTACAAAAGAGAAAGAAAACAGCACAAAAGTAAAAAAAAAAACCTGTTGATAACTGAAAAGCTTCTACAGCCAAATCACCACTAGCCTGCTTTCATGACGAGAAATGTAAAACAACTTTCATCATTTAGCGGAGACAACATTTTGATATGTGAACTGAAATGATATAGAAAGAGCAAACCTCGTCTTTACATGATGTTTCACATCGATCAAAAGTGGAGGTATCCTGTGTGATTGGAGTACGTTCTTCACTACATTCAGTTTGCTGCTCAGTTTGATGAGAGACTGAACTTTTTGTTCCTAATTAAATGCAGAAACTAATTAATATTGTAACTTGGGTAAAATATAAATAACTAAAAAAAAAGATTATGCCAAAGATTTATTACTTGATGGTGACAAACGATCTTCTTCGTGGACAGATTTTTCATCCAACAGTTCTAATGAGGCAGGAAACTGATCTCGGCAATGAAAGTACCTTGTGATCGAAGAAGTTCCCTGTGAAAAAAAACACGTCAAGATCCACACTCATCCATGTGAACTTTTCATCTTTATTAAGCATTTTGTTGCTAGAATATAACACATAATCGACTAATCGAGTATGCACAACTTACCGATGGTATAGCAACAATTTTACTGGCTGAAACAGAAAGATTAGTAATTCCCCATCCACCACACTGGTTTCCCACAGGATTCATGTATGACCCAAGATATTCTCGTAATCCAGCTTGGAAAAGATTACGAGCGTCTTCTTGAATCTTTCCGGCTCCATATCTCAAAGGACATGACTTAGACGGGAACTTTTTGAGTGAATCTGTATCTGTGGACTGTAATATACAACATCAATAACATTAAATGACTGAAAAATCACACCTTTTGGTTCTTGAAGTAGCAAAAACATAATGTATAGCGTTTAATTGTTGATGACAACAAGCATTTCAAAGAAAAAGTCAAATTAGCAGGAAGAACAGAGTTTGAAGAAACAATAGCGACCTTGTATGCATTAGCATGCAGAGTAAGTGTATGTGCCATTCGTTTATTCGTCTCTAGGTCTAATTGAAGTCGTTCACTTAATTCTTCACATAGTTCTTTGAGCCATTTTTCAACCTAAATGAGTTACAACAAAATAGCTGTTAATAGACTTTTTAGCTTATGGCATAACTTTTTTCACCAAAATGTTTTCGGTCTAAAACAACAATATAGCAAATCACTGGAAAGAAAACACTCACAGCAGAAACAGTTTTTAGGGCCTGAACTCCGGGAAATGTCTTCCCAGACCCGTGGCTTTTAGGGAGTAGACGTCCCTCAACTTCGTCTCCACTAATCCCCCTCGCAATATTCCATAGCCAAGTACTAGAAGATTTTTATAGAAAATAACATTAAATTAAAATATACTCACATGTAAATATTGTAGTTTTACATGAGAGGAAAGAATTTAGGTATGTTTGCCGGAGAGCATAACGATCAGCTACTAATAATTAATAGTTACCCGGTATTGACACCATAGAATTCTTGTAGTTTTCCCTCGGAATACTGCAATAAATCCCCAACGGTATTTACTCCATGATCAATCTGCAAGGAGCTCCCAAGCTTGCCACCGAGCTGTTTCCTGATAGTGCCATGTCACCTAAGCATTTTTAAGTAGAAATAAAAGACGTAAAATCATGTACAAAAGAACTAACTTACATTTTCTTTATAGGTAAAGGTTCAAGAAGCCCTTTCACTGATGATAACGTGACAATGGTTTGTTGTGCAGGTTTATTCATACCACTTGCTAGTTTAGCCAGCATCTGCAAGATTGCAACAACTAATTGTTTAACATACGAGCATTTAATGTTTTTCCTCATTTGGTTGCTCAAAAAAATAATAGTCGTTACATGACTCTGTTTGAGGAAAGAAAACTAGAAAGAATAAAATACTTTGTTATGAGCAACGCCTGCAGAACAAGTAAACTCGGTCTCTCGTAAAACTTGCAACCTGAGTTCAGCAACTATAATAGCTCCACATGCTAACAGCTTGTCACGGTGATCAGCATCTTTACGCTGTAACCATTCTCTCACAGTTTCTTTGTCATCCTTCCCATTCTGAACAAAAATTCAGTATAGTTTTTGACATAAATAAAAAATACTAGTACAAACCAATATCTCTTATAATAAGATTTTCACAAAGTATGGTGTATTACCGAACTAAGCCCCAAAATATGTGATTTAAGAACTTCTTCATCGATAGTTTCCAAACTTTCTAATGGTGTTTCTTTCAACATTGTTTCGGCAGCATCAGTAAGATCAAGGTACACTTCATCAATAGAAGCACGCTCACATCGCCCCTTTCTTGCAAGAATAGACACCACCTGCAAAAATGAAAGTAACTACATCAGCCCCACAAGTTCGGGTTCAAAACATATGCAAAGCTCAAATTTTTTTAAAACTTCTAAAGTTTATGAACCTCTGAACCTGCATTCCGATATATAGTCAAGTCAGCTTTACCACGGGC
The DNA here is from genome assembly GCA_910822075.1 of Senecio squalidus. Classification (NCBI taxonomy): domain Eukaryota; kingdom Viridiplantae; phylum Streptophyta; class Magnoliopsida; order Asterales; family Asteraceae; genus Senecio; species Senecio squalidus. The sequence goes on from CAJVGC010000589.1 coordinate 3,564,369, forward strand.
CACAGGAACTTGAACCAACTGAATTTGTGGACAGACTTCCTTTGCTTCATCACCTCGCATTGAGCTTAACAACAAACGTGGCATTGAAAATTATAATTAGTATCCACTACTCAATTTTTAAAACATAAGTTGACATGTTAAGAAAGAGTTATACCGTTTAACTCCGTCTTTCCTAGCCTCGTAACCGACAGCAATTAGACCCCCGCCTTTCCAAGAATTGTATTGTACTACAGCAGTAGGTTGACCTCTTAAATTAGGTTGTCTCCGTTGCTCCACTAAAAAATAAAAAAAACATACATCTTCTATGTTATTTGTTAGGGACACGAGATTACAACATATATACATTTATCTTTTTACCAAGAAGTACAAAGTTCGGTTGGTAATTTTGTATGCTTCAAACTTACTAACTTAAAGGGTTAATTGCATAGAATAACAACTTACTCTTTCAAATTTCTCTATTGGGGGTATTTTGCTAAATTTTCGGTTGGCAACATTATGTTTCGAGACAACAAAATATGTCCAAATCGCTACACAAATAACATTAAAATTTGATCCGGCCAACAACTGCCCAAAAGTTTAATAGGAGCCAACTTTTATTTCCCAATCATCTAAAGTTTAGAAAATACCCTCACTTGACACAATTGAAAAGGTAAGTTGTTATTCTATGCAATTAACCATAACGTAAATATAATAAAATTACCAGCAGCAGCAGATTTAGGGCAAATCCCATCCAAATGTTTTAGTGAAACTTTAATCAATTGTATTATAGTAATGAATAAATGGTTAAAATGAAAAAAAGAAACCTTGAACGTAGAAGCAATCCATGTCGAGATGAGCAATGATTCTGGAATCCGAGGTTTCTGGTCGTGCAACAGGCATTTTTCCCTCCAATTCAACCTTCTTTACAAATGGGGTTACGGCCTGGGTTTATAAGTATAACTTGTATAAGGACATGTTTGTTTTAAAGGTTTTCATAATAAGAAAAAAATACTAAATTTGACTTAACCAATAAAAATATCATAAAATTTTATTTCTTAAAGTATATTTTACAAAATTACATTAACGAATATGATTATGGAAACTAAATATATAGAATAATAAAAATGAAAAAATATAAAAAAGAATCAAAATTATAATCATAACTGAAAAGTGAAAATACAAAATTCATTTAAAAGAATAACATTAACTTTTGAAACACATGTAATTTATTCATCACGTAAAAGTTTTAGATAAACAACATTTGAGGTGTATATTTTGTCCCGCTTATAATCTTTTGCAACTTCACTAATACATTTGTATTTCCATATGTTATCTCTCTTAACATAGAGATGTTCCGTAGAAGATAAGTTACGTACTTATGTGTAATAATCCAGTAAACATTGTTCATGTTGTAAACATTGTTACTCGGAGTACTGTTGTTGGGGCAAACTTTGCTTTGAGCATTGTTTCTTGGAGCAGTGTTGTGGCTTTGTGAATTGGTGTTATTGCTTTTAGAGTTTATATTAAATAGCACAATGTTTGGGTCAATCCATAGAACTTGTCATACCCCGCTCAGGCGAAAACCCGAGGTGTACAATCAATACGGTATCAGAGATTTCAAGGTTACATCAAACATAAATAACAACACAATCATCAATAGATTAAATAAAATTCGATTACATTGTTACATGAATCCGAATCAAAATACCAAAAAGGGAACTACAATGTTGGATATTACAGGAATTAATACAAATCAAAAGTAAATAAGTTCCAACATAACAATATCCATGTAGTCAGTCAAAAGCATAGCAGCAAATAAGGAGTAACCTCAAATCCCTGAAAAGCGTTAAATATAATACGTCAACATAAAGTTGGTGGGTTATTCGCATAATAATAAAAATATAAGTATCAACTGGTTTCGATAAGTTTTGACCCATAAAATGATTAAATAAATCGTTTGTAAATCATACTTTGAATTCATAAGTGGATCATATAAAATGTTTCATAAAATACGATTTCAACGGCATACGCCACAAATATATACATGAGCCTTAGATATTCAATACCACCTGAACCATAAAATACTCGGGACTACTCTACCTTAGTGCGTTAAACTAAGGTTATACTACGATTGAAGCGGTCATAACATCCACATAACTTGACAGAGCGACATCATCATCATAAAGTTAGTGGTGAGGGTTTGTTAAACCCATATAGATCTATATATATATATATATATATATATATATATATATATATATATATATATATATATATATGTCCGTCGGTTCATACGAGTTGACAGGTGTACATACGGGGCCTCATATTACCACAAAGGCCATACAGGTAAAGGGAAAGCTAATCTAAAGGCCTCATAATTCAATATCTCATAATAATACATACATGCATGCTTTAAATCAATAAAACGCTTAACATGCCCAAAATAGTATAAAAGCGGTAAATAGGGCTCAAGACTCACGGAATAGCAAAGCAAAAGCAACACGATACGTCGGAAAAATAATCAGCCGAAAGTAGCTCCTTCGCCTAAATTCCCTAGCAATACATACAATAAACCGACTAAGTATCTCTAAGTTTAGTAGGGTTTGCCTTATGCGATTAACGTTATATAATATGGTATATCATACTTTAATTACAAAAAGTTTACGATCTCGATGGTTTAGAGAGGGAATATTGCATTTTATAGTAAAATATACTTTTTCGACCGAAAACTGTGTTGATAGTATATATATTAAGGTTGACATATGTTTTGAGGTTAAGACGTAAGATTGGAAGGGTGTAACACTTTACGTATGTTATAATGTAACTATAAACGGGTTTGATAAAGTTTATGGTTTATATAACGAAAACCGTGTGATAATACGAAAATATACAAGTTGTTGCGCCACTTTTAGGGCTTGTTGCGTTAGGGTTTGTTGTGTGTAAGGAGGGTGTTACGCAACATGTTTCGGGGGTCTAAAACAGGTTGTTTCGGTGTTTGTTTTGCAACTAAAGCATGGTGTTGCGTTGCTGTTGCGCAACTTGATTAACAAGGAATTTGTTGTTGCGCAAGTTGAGAAACAAGGAACAAGGTTGTTGTTGCGCAAGGTTAAGTAACAAGAATGGTGTTGTTGCGCTGCCTTGTTGCGCAAGACAGGGGCTTGTTGCGTTGTCTTGTTGCGCAAGGCAAAGGGTTGTTACGGAGTTGCTTGTTGCGCAAGGAAAGCTGGTGTTGCGCAGAGTGTCACGCAACAAGGGGTGTTGTGCCACCCTTGTTGCGCCACTTCTGCTGCTGCGCCGAGCAACCACGAAATTTCACAAACGACTCGATTTAGGACGTTTTTAGGGCTGAAATTGATATATGTTTGCATCTATGGTCTTAGGATATGATTAGGTACATAAATACTTGATAAATCTCGGGTTTTAATGGTGAAAAGTGATGTTATTTGAAAACAAATCTACAATTAAAGTTTTAAACAAAAATGAAGAAAAACTTACCAAATTGAAGAGAAAATCGGAGGGATGAAGAAGATAAGTGTGAAAATCGATATCCAAGCTTCGAAAATAAATTTTGATGGTGAAATCTCGAGTTATTCTAGAGAGAAGTAGGAGGTTTTAGTAGGTGTTTTCTAGAGAGAGAAAGTGAAGGGTGAAATGAAATAAAGGGGGGGGGGGGGGGGGGGGGAGTGAAAAGAAAAATGGAATGTGAAGGTTGCGTTTGGTTATGAAATTTTTTTTCTACTTTTTCATTTTCATTCTTTAAGAAAATGAAAAGAGTTTTTTATTTCTAGAAAACCTTTGAAAAATTTGAAAACACGTTTAGTTCTTAAATAGAAAGTACGTAGAGTTTTCCTTTATTGTAATGGAAAATAGTTAGAAAACTATAAAAGTGAGTTTTCAAAAGTTTAGTTATAAATTAGAAAACTGAGTTTTCTGTTTTCATTGAAAATTATTTTGGAGAAAACATATTTGAACATGTTTTCTGTTTTCTATGTTTTCTTTGAAAAAATTTCTAGAAAATACTGATAGTTTTCTTCAACTAAACGCACTGACTTAACGATTCCGTTAAGTGATAATTTTTCGTAAAACTTTTCCGTTAAATCTCGTTAAGGAAAATTTTGGAATACATATAACGGTGATAGAATAACATAAGTAATGATACGAAAATATTGATAATAATAATAATGATAATAATACATTTTTAACGTTAATTTTTATCGCATAATCAAAGACATATCTTAATAACATAAGTAATTGTTTTAGTATCATAGTAGAGAAGAAGTTGTTACAAATATCATAGTAAAGAAGAAGTTGACGGGTTTTTAATCAAGTCTTTTACAAAGAAACAATAAAGGTCAAAACTCAAATTAAATTGAACATTTGTTATCTTTGGTAAACTAACGAACATAAATAAGATACTTCATAATCTTTGGTGCCACAATTACATTTTTAAGATGTAAAAGGCAATAAGGGTTTGGGTATTGTTTGTGACCCATACGGGTAATAGGATAGTGGATCCATCACTGACAATAACAAACTGAATTGTGTTTTCAATGACGGTTTACAGAGACGTGTCTTCAGCAGGCAACGACAGTTTCCGAAGGTGCTATTTTCTAGAATCTCCTAATTGTAAAAACTCTGTTCAAAAGAGTTGTTTTGTATGATGAAGAAAACAACCTTTACTTATAACCTTTACTTATATATGTTAATATACCAACCACTTGTTAATTAGGTAAAGGTTGTTTTCTTCATCTTTTCTCTTATTTTTAATAAGAAATCACACATATTAATTTATATTAATTGCAAGACTAATAACATATTTTTTGTATTACTTTATCAATTATATATGTTAATATACCAACCACTTGTTAATTTAGTAACATTGGACACCAGTATTACATTGGACACCAGTATATATTGATTAATAATAATAATGGGGTTGAAGAAGAGGGAGATTCAGAAAGCATCTGGGTGGAGCTAGCACATTGTCGATCAGAGTCGTTGATCGATATTATGACAATGGAACTTAATACTGGAGAAAGTCTTGAGGTACAATTTGTTTGTTATTCTATTTTTAGTATTCCTTTTGTCTCAAAATCTTAATTATGATTTTAAGTTTTTCTGATTGACATAATATTTTAAATATATAATTATTTTGAGATACGTCAAAATGGAAGTGAAGATGTGGACAAAAATTTTAAACCGTAAAAAGGGGCGGAGACAAAATAAAAAGTACTCCCTCTATTTCATATTAAGTGTCAACAATCAGTTTTTAAAGTTTTTTTTTTATGTAACTTTGACTTTAAGTATATTTTTTCGTGCTATATAATATTTGATGTAAAATATATGAATGGATTGAATTTTAAATGTATTTTTAATTTATATAATTTTTACCATTTATTATATAACACAAACAAAGATATCCATGCTCATAGTTGAAAAAGAAAGACTTTGAAAACTTAAAGTGGACACTTATTATTGAACGGAGAGAGTATTTATTAAGTGGATAAATTTTCATTGTTAACGTGGGATAAAGTAAAAATTTTATTTTTATTGTGATAAATGTCAAAAATAACTATTTTTTATATTACAAAAACTGTTTAATGAGGACAACTGTCTACTATACTCTTGTCCTAGCTCCATCCCTGACCATAAAGAGTGGTTCATTCTTAGTCTTTAGCAATAGATCCATTTTGAGACTTGTACTAATGTTTAATACTTTGAGATGAATATTAACATATTGTTTAGCTTAGTAATAAACATAAGCTAATGATGAGTTGATAACCACACCTTCTTCTTTTTTTGTGTGGTTATGTTCTAACTTCATTAAATTCTTTGTTATTTTATTTTTGATAGTCTTTTAATGATCACATTTGGTTAAAAAAATTTATATAATTTTCTATTTGATTTATAACAAGGTCTAGAATGTCTAAGCTCCACATAGGAAGAGCTTCTATTTTTCTCTTGTAAAAGTATTATTATTATTCAGATACATCGTCTAACTTATTAGTCATGTAATCGTAATGTCTAAGAGAATAAAAAGTTTTTTTCAATAATCAGTTTGATTTTGACAAATAAACTTTCTCTTAAGCCTAACTTGAATTAAAAATATTATATTATTCTTTATTCTTAAAAGTGTCTCTCTAAAATAAGCTTAATCAATAATACAATCCATATTTTTTATTATTATTTATAATTATTAAAGCAACAATAATAATATAATACATACCAATCATACAACTATTACTACTAATAATTCTAATGATAACACTATAGAAATACAATATTAAAAGTTGGAAAAAATCATTAATCGCACTTATTTTCTAAGATATAAAAAATCAATCCTATTATTAATTTAATTTCAATTCAATGGTTTAGATTAAAATCAAAACTAATTTTTAACCTTCTTTTATTTTAATTTATCTCGCAAACCGTTAGTTGTTAGACGAAACAAATTACGCCGTTGCGACCGTCTTGTTCTCCTATTTAATTAGAGTAGTGGTCTTATATACTTTCGACGACTTTTACTTTTTTAGATTTAGATGGGTATTGAAATTGTAAATTTAATATCAAATGTGATATTAACATCTAATTGTAAATTTCCAAAACAAAAAATGTTATATAATGTATAATTTATCTAGACCAAGAAAAAATATTAAATTTGACATCCTTTAAACTCAGAATGTTATATCACATGTGATTTTAACATCAAATGTGGATTTTAAAACCTAAAATCATTATCTTATGTATAATTCAATTAAATGAATAAACATTTTCACGAAATCACATGTGATAGTACTAATATCACATCTTATATTAATGTTAATAATATATGATTTTATAATATACGTAGTATTTCAAAACTAATAAGTCAATAAGTCACATGATTTGAACTTTAAATGTGAATTTTAAGACACAAAAATATTATATGAGGTATAATCTATATGAACCTAAAAAAAATACCGAATTTTGACGAATTTTTATTATTTCGATTTTTGTCAAATGTTGATATTCGTAAGGTAATATCACATGTGATTTGAACATTAAATGTGAATTTCAAAACATAGATATGTTATATGATGTATATTTAACTAGATCCAAAAGAAAAACACGGAAATTTTAAGTCAAACTATTATTATCACATATTCACATGTGATAAAACAGTGATTTGATAATATAAACTTTCCAAAATCCGGAAAAAAATTTCGTCAAAAGTATATCAAGTGGGTGCTCTATAGAAAGAGGAGATAATGGTTGTTTTAATTCTGTAATTTATTCGTTTAATACATGTAACGTTTTTGAGATAATTAATTTTTAAACAAAAGAAAATTAATGTTGGTTTTGAAATGGAGTGTTGTGATTGGTTCTTTTTGTACTCATTTTTTTTTATGGTCATAAATGAACTCAACTCATTTTGAGTTATACATATGATAATATTAACAGAGGAAAAAAGAAATAGGAGGTCGAATTTGTATATGAATATGTTACTTTTGTTTTTTAGTTTAAATATATAATTAATAAATAATTGAACAATGAAACCACGGGTCAATATCTGAAATGGCATGTGTTATTATTTTTTATTTTTTTTGTAAGTAGGAGAGGCGGTTTTAGTCATAAGATACGAAAAAAGAAGAGCCATCGATATTCGAATTTCACTAAAGGAAAAGATATGAAAATAATTTCTATTAAGATCAATTTAGAAGATGTCGACGAGTAGTGCTTGGGAAAATGATGGAAGATATCGAGTTTTATTACGACGAAAATGATATTGATTCATATTCCAGTTTCATTAGATAACAAATGCGGTTAGGAGGGTTGATTTGAATTTCATACAATATGTTATGGGTTGTTTAGTTTTGTTGGAGTTCGTTAGGTTTTTTATGTCATGTTATTTTGGTGAAGTTGGAGTTCTAGGGTTTTTGTTTCTCTGGGTCGTCTTTGGGTATAGTTTGGGATAGATTTTTGGTTTTTCATTCTAAATCTCGAGGTTCTAGGTGATGTCTTTGGTTTGTTGTATGAATCTATTGGTGGTATTCCTCCATGACAGGGTAAAGAAATCAGAATGGTAACCGAATATCTCAATGAATCGTGTTATCACTTTCCAAAAGAGATTATTCGACCCAAATGCTTGGGTATCACGAATATCTTTCTGGGATAAGACAATGAGTTTGTTCAAGATTTTAGGCACAAAATCAAGAACCCTTTTGTTGTAGAGTATTAGGTGTTTTCAGTGTCCCTTTCATGTTGACATTCTATGTTCTTATATAGAGCTCCCAAAATTATGATGACATTATGAGAATTAAATGGTCCCATTAATATCTGCATAATTAGTCTTCATAATGGTAAAGCGGTTACATGACTATGTCATTAAGGCCATTATAATGCCCATTTACTCTTGGTCAAGAGCAGTTACAATCTGCATAGTTTAGTGCACACGAGGCTCATTCAGATAGCACTAGAAGCTTATAGTGCAATCGATCCTCAGTGCAATAGAGACTTCTAGTGCAACTGGTCCTCATTCAAAGATTGCAGTAGTAACTCATAGTGCAACTGATCCTTATTAAAATAGTGCAGTATAAACTTATAGTGCAACCAAGCCTCATCCAAATAGTGCAATATAAACTTATAGTGCAACCGAATCTTAGTGCAGTAGAGACTTATACTAGAACTGAGACTCATTCAGATAGTGCAATAGAAACTTATTTGCACATTCATCTCCAAATTTGACTACCGCTCTTTTGGGACCGCGACGCTATTGGCTTAATGGGCATATACTCCGTATACTCCTAACCCATGTCCAAGACAATAACCATATCCCAATTTACACTAAATTAACAACAATCCTCCCCAATTAGTCTAATTACCTTACATGAAATAAACAACCAAGTACAAAACTTCTGCATAAATGTAAATATCTTTAAGAATGAATTCACATCTTAGTATATTACACATTTCAGTTATTCAAGAATCTGGGTGTTCCAAGAATTGAACCCTTCAACCCATTTGAATAACTGAAGATAATATACACAAAAGTTTTCAAATGCTCAATGTGATCTTGACACAAAATAAGCCACGTGTCAATATCCTCTCATGAATGTATACAAATCTAAAAGTCCAAAGCTTCTTGAAGCGACAGAACTTCACATTCACATAGGTAGTTCCTTTGATTCATGCACATGTTTCTGCACTTTTTCAAAGGAACTATTAAGAAGTTAAACTTCAACCTAACCTTCAGAAAGTCTGAGCACATACATTGGGATGATATATGTGACAATGTGCTCCAATTTATAAGTGAAAGCTTTCCACATTGAATTCAGCTCCTAATTCTTGTTAGGAAGGAATTGAGTGTCTTACGCTCAGAAATTAAGGTGGACTTTAATCCATCCATTTTTGCAGACTTAATGACCAAGTCTCTAGCCAATCCCTTCGTCAAGTGATCATCTAAATTTTTTTGTGACCTCACAAACTCTATATAAATCACCCCATTCATGATAAGTTCACGAATCATGCTATGTCTAACACCTAAGTGTCTAGACTTCCCATTGTACATATGGCTATAAGCCTTGGCCGATGTTGAAGCACTATCACAATGGATAAACATGGGTGCTATAGGTTTAGGCCACAATGGAATCTCATAAATCAAGTTCCTTAACCATTATGCTTCTTTACCAGCAACAACTAAGGCAACAGATTCCATTGTCGAGTTGGTAATACATGTTTGCTTCTTGGACACCACTGAAATGGCACGTCCCCCAAGCAAGAACACCCAAAAACTTGTTGAAGAATGATCTTCAACATTGGTTATCCAACTTGCATCAGAGTATCCTTCTAACACCAAAGAATATCCAGTATAAGATAAACTATAATCCATAGTTTTCTTCAAATACTTCAATACTCGCCTTATTGCTTGCCAATGATGAGTACTAGGATTACTGGTGTATCTACTCGGTTTTCCTATAGCAAAAGCAATATCATGCCTTGTACAAATCATGGCATACATCAAACAGCCAATTACCTTGGAATACTCAAGTTGAGATACATCATCACCTTAGTTAGGTAGTAGCTTCATACTTGAATCCATAGGGGCACTCACAGGAGTACGATCAAAACAATTGAACTTCTTCAACACCTTCCCAATGTAGTGAGATTGTGTGATAGATATTCCTTTGTTTTCACGTATAATCCTGATGCCAAGGATTACGTCAGCCTCTCCCATGTCTTTCATGGAGAACCTTGATGACAAAAATTCTTTGGTTAAATCAACTTGAAGTTGATCAATCCCAAAAATCAGCATGTCATCAACATATAAACAAATGATGACTCCTTTACCTGATTCATCAAATTTTCTATACACACATTTTTCGGATTGGTTAAGATGATAAGAATTAGACAAAAGCACTTCATCAAATTTTTGATGCCATTTTTTAGGTGCTTGTTTTAGTCCATACAAGGATTTAACAAGTTTGCACACCTTTTTTTCATTTCCTGGCAAAATGAAGCCTTGATGTTGGTTCATATAAACCTCCTTATCCAAATCACCCTTCAAGAATGTTGTTTTCACATCCATCCGGTGAATAACGAGATTATGAATTGCAGCTAAGGCAATCGACAATCTAATGGTGGAGATACGAGCTACTGGAGCATATGTATCAAAATAATCAATCCTGGGCTTTTGTCTAAAGCCTTGAATGACCAGCCTTGCCTTGAAATTTTCAATAGTTCCATCTACCCTCATCTTATTTTTGAAGAGCCAATTGCAATTCAAAGGTTTGAAAGCAATTGGTAGATCAACGTACTCCAAAGTATTGTTTTCCGTGTGGAATCCATCTCATCATGAATTGCTTCTTTCCAAAAAGCAACATCTTGCGACCTCATTGCTTCATCAAATGTTTTAGGATCATCCTCAACAATGAAGCAATAAGAATATTGAGTAGTAACCCCATCCCTAGAACCTTCAACTAGTTACAATTGATAACCAAGTCCAAATAATTTAGGTTTCCTTTCTCTTTTGCTTTTCCGAAGCTCAAGTGGTTGATGATTAAACTTTTGAGAAACTTCATCATTACTATCCTTATTGGTTCCACTTGGGGTTGGAACCAAATCCTTTGGTCTAGGTATAGATGAGAAATGATTCTCATCAAACATTGCATCCCTTGAATCAATTATAGAGTTAATTGAGACAAAATCATTAGATTTTATAACATATAATCTATAAGCCTTGGAATATTCACCATATCCAATAAATATGCAATCTATACCTCTTTCACCCAAACTTTTCTTCTTAGGATCAAGTAGTCTTACAACTGCCCTACAACCTCATACCCGAATATAGTTCAAATTGGGTTTCCTTTTGTACCAAAGTTTATAAGGAGTAATCTTGTTCCTTTTTTTAGGAACCCTATTAAGCAAATAACAAGTCGTTAACATAACTTCCCCCCAAAATCCATCACTCAAACCAGAATAGGATAACATGGAATTAACCATTTTCTTTAAGAACTTTATTCTTCCTCTCAGATACACCATTTTGTTGTGGTGTATAAGGAGCAGTGGTTTCGTGAATGATGCCTACGGACTGGAAATAGGAGGGGTTAAGATATTCACCTCCCCTATCCGTTAGTAGCCTTTAATCAAAGCATTTTGTTGCAATTCTACTTCAGTTTTAAATATTTTAAATTTATCTAATGCTTCATCTTTACTATGTAACAAATAAACATGGCAAAACCTAGAAGCATCATCAATAAAAGTTACAAAATATTTCTTGTTTTCCCAAGTAGGTGTAGCATGCAAATCACATAGATCACTATGAATTAGTTCCAAAATTTCAAAATCTCTTTTTACATTTTGAAAAGGTTGTTTAGTGATTTTGGTTAACATGCAAGTTTTACACTTTTCATTGTTAATATCAAAGGTTGGTTTAAAACCATCTTTCGACATATCTAACATTCTTTTGAAGTGTACATGTCCTAATCTAGCATGCTAAAGAGTTGAATTATCTATGCTAGAAGTAGACATAAAAGCAGAATTGACATTAGAATGATTAATATTAAGTCTAAACATTCTATTTCATAAATAACCAAAACCAATAAATAGACCATGTTTTGACAAAAAAAAAATCTATCCGATTCAATTACTTGCTTGTAACCACAATTATTCAAAACACTATTAAAAACTAAGCTTTTCCAAATTTATGGAACATGCAAAACATCAAACAAAGAAATAACTTTTTCGGAACCAAACTCTAAATCCACACATCCTTGACCATGAACAGGAGTTTTTGACTCATTCACATATGAAGAATTGATCCATCATTCAGCGACTCGTAAGTCTTGAACCAGCATCTATCCTTGCACACATGGGTGGTAGCACCTGAATCAACCCACCACGCAACATCATCATCATCATCCTGCACAAAATAAGCTTGGGATATATATGATACATAATAATTCTGATGTGAATCATTAAATATAATCTGACCTTTGGAGTTTTGGATGTTAGAACCATTTCCCAAACCGCTTGTGACATTGGTATTTTTATTACCAGCATTAACAACCTTGCAATCCCTTTTCAAGTGTCCAAAATTTACACACTTCCAACAAGTCAATTTCGACTTCTTATCTGGATCAAACTTGTTGTTATCATGATGTTTATGCTTGCCCTTCTTGTCATTGTAACCGGTGGGTTTTTTGTATTCCACCATATTGACAACCGAGGTACCAGCAACATTGTTGCTCTTTGGCTTGCCACTATCTTGCAACCTGAGGGATTCCTCAATACACAAATGACTAACCAACTTAACAAGAGTTAACTCCTCCTTCTTATGTTTCAAAGTATGTTTAAAATATTTCCAAGAAGGAGGGATTTTATCAGTGACACTAGAGACCGAAATGGCCTCATCCATGTTCATTTTACGTTGTGTGAATTGACCCAATGTCCGAGGAAGCTCATTATATTGTTCCATTACTGGTCTAGAATTGACCTTTTTGTAATCATTAAAATTACTCACAAGGAACTTTTTACTAGAAGCATCTTCGGACATGTATTTGGTCTCAAGAGAGTCCCACAAATCTTTTGCAGGTTCAAAATTTTGATAAATGTGAAAAAGGGAATCAACCATACCATTGAGGATTAAACCTCGACAAACGTAATCGTCATTCTCCCACTTGCTCCTCCTGCGGATTTGTTCCACGGTAGCATCATCACCATCTTCCGGGGAGGAAGAACTCAATACGTACACCACACTCATGCTCGTGAGGAAGAACTGCATCTTCTTTTGCCAACGCCTAAAATCAACCCCTTCAAACTTGTCCAATTTGGAGAAATTCGTTGTCATGTGTTTCATTGTAGCCGCCATTTGATTTCACAAAAAAATCTATTTTGATTGCTGGTGGTATTCGTTTGTGATAGGGTAAAGAAATCAGAATGGTAACCGGATATCTCAATGAATCGTGTTATCACTTTCCAAAAGAGATTATTCGACCCCAATGCCTGGGTATCACAAATATTACTTTGGGATAAGACAATGAGTTTGTTCAAGATTTTAGGCACAAAATCGAGAACCCTTTTGCTGTAGAGTATTAGGTGTTTTCGGTGTCCCTTTTCATGTTGACATTCTATGCTCTTATATAGAGATCCCAAAATTATGATGACATTATGAGAATTAAATGGCCTCATTAATCTCTGCATAATAAGTCTTCGTATTGGTCAAGCGGTTACATGACTATCTCAGGGCAGTAGAGACTTATAGTGGAACTGAGACTCATTCAGATAATGCAGTAGAAACTTATTTGCACATTCATCTGCAACTTTGACCACCGCTCTTTGGGACTGGGACGCTATTGGCTTAATGGGCATACACTCCGTATACTCCTAACCCATGTTAAAGACAATAATCATATCCCAAATTAACAACAGAATCTAGCTTCTTGCTAGATACTTTTTTTATTATTTTATATATAATCCTTTTGTCGTTAAAAAAAATTATTATTATCTTTAATCTATTTAATATAAAATTTTACTTTCTTATTAAATAAAAAATTAGCAGGGAATGACAAAAGAAAAAATAATATCCTACATATAAAAATTTATTAAGTACCTGTTGATTACTAATCCTTTTTTTTTTCTAATTAACCTTATATAAACAAACATGTTAAGATAAATCATAGGAACGTTTATGTAATCTACAGTACTATAAGTAAGTCGGATAGTTTTTAAAAGAAAAATGAATGATAAAACAAAACTTAAACTCTATGTTCTCGAGTTAATTTTCAAAAGAAAAGAAAAGAATGAAAGAGAAAGGGGTATCTTTTCTTTTTCTCCAAATCATCCCAAATATGAGAAGAAGATTTTTAAACCAAAATCTATTAAACTCTGATTTCCTTTCTTTTCACTTCCATTCTTAAAAAAAACTGAAGAAGACAATTTGTTTTAGAATTATTTGTCTTCCTTTCTTTTCTTTCCTAAAAAAAACTCGAGAACACTGAGAAAAAGTCAACTTTTTATGTTTTCTTGAAGTAAAGGTTGTTACTTTCAGATGGATTTTTTTGCATGGAATTTCAGTAAATTCTTTGTATTTTATTCAGATTTGTTTCATGTCTCCTTTTTCTATAGGTATTGTCCTTCCTCCCGTCGTATGAAGGGAAAATAGTCATGCAACTTGGAGAAAGTATTGGTCATTTTACTAGTGAACTTGCCAAAAAGGCGCGCACGGTCATAGTCCTTGATTCAAAAGAAAGCGAGATTAAAAAGGTATGCATTCCTTACTCTAGGGAAGAATAGTTATCTTCATTCTAAAGTTATTGTCATTTATTGCTACTTGTGTTTGTAGAATAAGAGCATCACTGGGCACCATGAAAACGTTGAATATATGTGTGGTGATGTAACTTCGGATGACCTAAGTCTTCCTACCGAATCAATGCATTTGATTTTCTCAAGTTGGTTATCGATGCACTTATCTGATAAAGAGGTGAGCCGTGAATCTTTTTTTTTTTTTTAATTCCGAATATACCATAAGCAAATTATTTAAAATAGTTTATCTTAATTAGTTGATTCACCATTATGAGTTTGGAAGTTCATTTGCCTTACGAGTATCCGAAAATATGCTTTTGTTTTATGTTGGCTTATGCTTAGAATTTATGATGTTAGACCTTATCAAAGAGCCCCAAGGATCTAGATACTGTTTCAACTAATTTATGATGTTAGACCTTATCAAAGAGCCCCAAGGATCTAGATACTGTTTCAACTGATCTTTGGCAAAGCCATATAGAATAAGTTGTTCTGAATAACTAATATGGCTAAAAACTTGTAAGCTATGAAAGTTGGAGATGACAATCTTAAATGAAGGGGATACTTTTTTTAGTCAACATACAAACAAATTATTCATACATCTAAGGACGGATTCATGGAGGCCCAGGGGTTGTGGCCATCCCAAAGTTCGGGGTTTATAGTGTAAATGTATTATAACTTAAAGGTATTTTTTGTAATTTTCGTGTTTGGCCCCGAGAAGTATTAGTTGTCTACTTTTGAACTTTTGATAGTTTCATAGTTTCGGTCCCTCGCTTAAAAATTTCATGTACCATCTATGTATACATGTAGATGTTTTAACAAAAGTCTATAGAACTGTTGCTATCAAAAAACTTATAATTTTATAATGGTTTAAACATAACTCTAAAAACTCTTGAGATTTCATTGTATTAATTTACACATATTCGTAAGAAATATTAAAAGCGTTTGCATAATTGCATGCATAGAAACATGTCAGGATCGTGTTAGTCTAGATAAACTAACAGGTTTGCTAACGTTGTAGATCAAGATCTATTGAAGAAGTTCAGCAGCGGATGAACACTTCAATATTACGAGTTTATTGAACAATAAAGAATGAATAAGAATTAAACAAAAGTATTGTCAAATTGCAAGCCTCAATTGTATTAACCAGAATAATGTCAATACAACGTGTTTTCTATCTTTCAAGGATCTATCTATTTATAGACCTTGAGGCTCGTTCTAGATAAACTAGAATTCTACATCTATCCTTATCTAAACATTGAATAAGGAAACTTTATCTAATTACAAAAGGAAATCTAATCTAATTATAACTCTATTTAATTAGATTTGATTCTTCTAAGATAAGTCTTTGTCTTCCGTGTATCTTGGCTTGACTTCCTTATCTTGACTCTGACCTTGTCCGTAGTAATCCATCTACCGTAGTAACCTTGTAACATGTTGAACAGCCGCACCAACTTGTCTTTGTGTTCTTCCGTAGTAACTTCATAATCATCAAACTGATTGTTTAAGTTACTTTTGTTTGTTTGTTAGGTTTCATTGTTTATGGTTAAACTATATCAACTAAGTTATAACCCAACAATCTCCCCCTAACCTTGAACTTTTATGACCCATCAAAAGTACAAGTTTTCATGCTTCAACCATATTAACTACTTCATTAACAAAGCAGTACTAACTATTACAACTACGGTTTACAAGTCAGTTTCCATCTTGTTCTTTTCCACTATTATTTGACACAAGATTTTCCAAATTAGTTCTTGAGCAATCACTGAATCTCCTGGTCCATTCAGCTTCAATTCGACCAGCTCTTCCAATGTCTTCAAAGAGTGTGGATAAGTATGACTTATCAAGTAGAATTCCCTTGATCCATGTCTTCTTATAATTGAGTATGCTTCACATCTTTCATACACAAACCAGTTAAGTACAGGATTATTAGGTCCTTCTTTCTTGAAGATTGAACTTGTTGGCTTGTATCCAGGTTCAAACAAACTGCACAGAACATCCATTGCTAGATCAGTACCAGGACATACTCCTATTCTTCGTTGTGAGTATTTCCTTATGCCAATCTCATACATCTTCTCCAGATCATCTCTATCAAATTTCATAAAAACTGCATGAAAGGCTATAAGAATCGACTTTGATTTATCAGCTCTTGTAACTTCATATTCAGTTTTCAGATTTCCACCAATGTATTTCCAGTCAATGATCATTGGAGGCTTCACCTTTAATGGAGTATACTTCAAACCTTCAACAGGGTTGATGTATGCAGAGTAATCACCCCCTTGAGCAACACTTGGAGGACTTTGTTCCATCTCTTCAGGTTCAGGTTTGATGTCAGCAAATGGAATGTCTGGATCTTCTGTTTGAGAAGCAGTAGCAGCATCTTCACTCATCCTTATTGACCAACTCAGTGAACAAGGGGGTATGTTCAATGTTTTCCCCTAAAGTGTGTGGCAATCCTGAAGATGTTTCAGGGATTGCTTTTGTAGTAGTAGTGGAGGGGATGGTCTTAGACACAAGAGGCTGAGTAACCCTCTTTGGTCTTTTAGAAGAAACTGTGGGAGGTTTGTGAGGCGCAGAAACTTTGGTTTTAGTCACTCTAGCAGTGGTGACTGGGACAGTAGTAACTGGAGTAAAACTCACAGTAGCAACTTGAGGTGGTGTGACAGTAGTAACTACCGTAGCAACCTCTGGGTTTACCCCAACAGTACCAACTACAGATACGGCACTTGTGCCAACAGATATTGCCGTAGTACTGGGGGTTGCAGCTGTGGGTTGGGACATAGAAAGAGTTTCTTGTCCTGCAGCTATGGGGATTGTGACTACCAACATTTTTGAGAATAGTGGTGTCACACGAGTAGGTCCATCCTTGTTTGGTTTTCTCATGTTAGTAAAAAGTTTTCTTGTATGAGCATGTGAAACAAAACATTTTTCTGATCTGGGGAGGTCTTTATGAACACAGTTTATGCAATGTTGAAGAAATCGTGGATACATAAGAAATTTGTTTGGACTGTCAATATTTCTTTTTATTGCATCAAAAATCATTCCAGAAAAATTATAAGTTCCCCCCGTAGCCAAACACACCATTGCATTGGCTAATGATGAACTTCCTTCATGCCACCCTGTTCTTTTGGGGGACAAACACTGTTGCAAAGTATGCAACATGAATTTCCATTGAGGGGAAAGTTTAGCTTTTAAAAATGTGGAAGTATTTAAGTTCCCCTCATATCCCATGTTTTGAAAAGCATTTACAAGGGTGTCTTCAGGAAGATGTTCAATACCTGCCGCATCTTGTAGGTTAAGATGGGTTCTTAGCGTGGACTCTGTTACTTGTAATGCTTTGCCTCTTACCACCGCTTTGATGGCAATTTCATCTTCGTCCCATGTGGCAGATGTCCAGAAGTCCAGAATGTGGGACTCATTAATCTCCGGATTAATGGTTAACGCCGTCTTGATGGTAGATTGATTAAAGAAATCAATGATTTCATGGAAATCGGCGTTGTCAGTATTCTTTTCCAGATAAGCGACCATGTTGTGCGTTTGGTAAAACTGCAATTGATTCGCCATTGATGAATCTGTGAATGATTAGAAACAGAGATAATCAAGAATGTGAGTGGTTAGTCAAGGCGAGAGAGAAAATCGATTGATTGTAATTGCAACGGTAACTTTTAATTGGAAAAATTTAGGGGTTTTTACAACGGTAAAATTTGAACCGTTAAGTTTTACCCCCTTTTATACTGAAAAATTAGTCCAACTTGTTTCCCTGATTAGACGCGGGTAATTATTTAAAATGACGGTCCAGTTAAAAATCTCCACGTGGCAATAGTAGCTGTGCCTCGCGCCTGATTTTCAAAAAATAGGTCCAATCAGGTTTTAACACGTGTACTAAGATGTTTTCTGTGACTGACACGTGTAAAGTGGGATTACAAGCTGTGTTTAGACTTGTCAAATCATCATTAATTAGGGAATCTTATCTCTTAAGAAACCTTTATTAATTTAATAATCTGCAGTATTAACTTAAAGATCCGTAGTAAGTGGGTTAATGGTCCGTAGTAGTTGTTTATGGGCCGTAGTAACTGGACTAGCCGTAGTAACTTGAGTTACTGGCAGTATTAAGCCAGAGGGCCGTAGCAACTTTCTACTTGTCCGTATTAACCATTCCGTCCAAAATTTTATTTGCCTAGGGCAGTAGTAGTTAAACCTTCCCTTAGCTTAAAAATTTGGTTGTACTAATCATACTTTGGATACTTTTTGTCTTTACTATTAATGTTGCAGTAGTAACATAGTACAATACTAGAGAGTAAGGTACTTGATTTTCATCATAAGGTTACTGCTGCCTTCTCGAAGGGACTTATATTTTAAACATAATAGACATAATGAGAAAGAAAGAGAAAGGAGAGTTATTCTTCCGTATTGAGCATTCCAATGCTTGTGATTAAGAACGTGAATCTCCCAACATCAAATGCCTTTGTGAGGAGGTCAGCGAGTTGATAATCAGTATGTATCTTCTCCACATGAATCAGTTTCTTCTCATTGCAATCCCTTATAAAGTGATAGCGTATCTCTATGTGTTTTGTCTTGGAGTGTTTGACCGGGTTGTTGATAATGCTTATTGTGCTTTGGTTGTCGATGAAGATTGGTGTATTCATGAATGAGTATCCATAGTCCATCATCTGATTTTGAATCCAAAGAACTTGGGCACAACAGCTGGCAGCAGCAATGTACTCAGCTTCAGTAGAAGAGGTTGATACCGTTGTTTGCTTTTTACACTGCCATGACACCAGTCTTGAGCCAATGAATTGGCATCCTCCAGTTGTAGATTTTCTGTCTAGATTCTCACCTCCATAGTCGCTATCAGTGTAAGCTATTAGGTCAAATGGAGAGTCTTTAGGATACCATAGACCTAGATTAGGTTTGCCCTTTAGATATCTAAAGATTCTCTTAACAGCTATGAGGTGAGACATCTTTGGTCTTGTTTGGTATCTAGCACACACACAAACTCCAAACATGATGTCTGGTCTTGATGCTGTGAGATACATGAGGGATCCTATCATGGATCTATAGTTGTGTATATCCACATCCTCCCCCTCAAGATCAGCCGTCATTTGTTTGTGAGTTTCCACTGGGGTGCTTGCCACCTTTGCATCAGATAGGCCAAACTTTGTAAGGATGTCTTTGACATATTTGGTTTGACTTATGAGCATGCCATCCGGTTTTTGTTTGACTTGAAGGCCCAAAAAGAAGGTGAGTTCTCCCATAGAACTCATTTGAAATTTTGTGTGCATGAGGTCTTCAAAGTCTTTGCACAAGGAATCCTTAGTGGATCCAAAGATGATATCATCCACGTAGATTTGCACAAGAAGAATGTCTGACTGGGATTTCTTGTAGAACAAGGTCTTGTCAATTGTGCCACGTTGAAAATTGTTTTGAAGAAGATAGTCCGAAAGTGTGTCATACCATGCACGTGGTGCTTGATGAAGTCCATAAAGGGCTTTGATCAGTTTGTATACCTTGTGTGGATGTTGAGGGTCTTCAAATCCAGGAGGTTGTTTGACATACACCTCTTCTTCAATAGCTCCATATAGAAAGGCACTTTTGACATCCATTTGGTAGACCTTGAAACCCATGTAAGAAGCAAAAGCGAGAAATAGGCGGATGGCCTCAATTCTAGCTACGGGAGCAAATACTTCTTCATAGTCTATTCCTTCTTCTTGAGTGTAGCCTTGGGCAACCAGTCTTGCCTTGTTTTTGACTACTATTCCACGTTCATCTTTCTTGTTCCTGAATATCCAGCGTGTACCAATCACCTTCTTGCCATATGGGACCTCCACTAGGACCCATACCCCTTGAATCTTGAACTGAAGTAGTTCTGCCTGACATGCTTCTATCCAGTGTGGATCTAATAGAGCTTCTTGAATCTTCTTTGGCTCCATTTGAGAGAGGAAGCATGCAAAGAGACATGTGTTGATGAGAGCACTCTGAGAATCCTTTTTGGATTTGATTTGACTTCTAGTTTCCATAGAGAAGTCAAGAGATCCAATGATTTGATCAGGAGGATGATTCTTAGCAACACGAGAAGATGGAATCTTCTCAAGGCGTAATTCAGCACCTAGGTTTGTCTCATTCATGTCTGGCATGGTAGTGTTTGGATAGGAGGTATGGAATGTAGTGGTTGGAGGAGTAGTAAATGAAGGAGAGGTGACTGATTTAGGAATATCTGTGGGGTAAGGCTCAAATTCTTCAAGTACAAGTTGATCATCTCCATTCTCATCCTCTTCAACTAATCGTGGAACGCCATTTGGACGAGTTGCATGGTCCGTAGCCTTTGGAGATGGAGGAGGTACAGCTTCATCTTCCTTGGTGGAGTCATCCTCTTGGGCTGTTGATGTATCAACTGGATCCTCCAATGTAATTGGAAGATTTATATATTCCATTACATCCAAACGGGCAGTGCCTGTAATGGGATCCGTAGCAACAGGTGCCGTAGTAGAGGAATTGGTTGCCGTAGTAACCTCTTCCGTAGCAACCTGGTCCGTAGCAACCTGTTTTGGATGAAACTCAAAGTTAGAGTTTAATGATCTTGTTAAGGCGTCCAAATCAAATACCCAATCTGGTCCATGTCCTCTTTTGTTGGGTGTGTATTCATTGAATGTGACATTTGAGCTTTCTTCAATTATCTTTGATTTGTGATTGTAGACCCGATATGCTTTGCTTTGAGATGAGTATCCAACAAATGTTCCTTCATCAGCTTTGCTTTCGAATTTTCCAAGATAGTCTTTTGAGTTAAGAACTGTGCATGGGCATCCAAAAGCACGAAGAAAGCTGATCAAGGGTTGCTTTTTGTGTAGTAACTCATATGGTGTCTTGTTGTGTGCCTTAACTAGCAACACCCTATTCTGGACGTAGCAGGCAGTGTTAACTGCTTCTGCCCAGAAGAAAATAGGAAGGTTGGAGTCAGCTAGCATGCTTCTGGCTGCTTCAATCAGTGTCCTATTGCGTCTTTCAGCAACTCCGTTTTGTTGAGGAGTCCTGGCAGCACTAAATTGGCGTTCTATACCCTTCTTCTCACAGAAGTCATTCATCACACTGTTCTTGAATTCTGTACCATTATCACAACGGATTTTCTTGATCTTCTGGTTGAGTTGAAGTTCAATCTTGGTGATAAAAGAGATGAGGAGCTGGCTTGTTTCATCTTTGGTACCAAGAAAATAAACCCATGTATATCTTGTGTAATCATCGGTGATGACCAAGCAGTATGACTTCTTTGCAATGCTCTTTACATTCGTAGGACCAAAGAGATCCATGTGTAATAAATGTAAAGGAGTGGTGTTAGTGTTAACTTCCTTTGTCTTGTGTGAAGACTTGTGTTGCTTCCCCTTCAAGCAAGCCAAGCAGTTGTCCTCAAGTTTGAATTGTTTGTGTGGAAGACCTCTAACTAAACTAGATTTGACTAGTTTGTTGATGTTTTTCAGGTTCATGTGGCACATTCTCCTATGCCATAGAGTTGATTCATCCAAAGTTGCTTTTGAGAGAAAGCAAGCTTCAGTCGAATTTACTTGAACCTTGGACATGTCTAAGCAGTAGACATTATCCCTCCGTGGTGTTCTGAGTAGTATCATACTTTCATCGATTACGTACCCAGGCTTCATGATAATACACTCTGTAGCAGTGAATATTGGTGTGTGTTTTTCATCACAAACTTGAGAAACACTCAACAGATTGTATTGAAGCTGTTGCACATAGTACACATCCTTGAAGTGTAGTGTACCATTGCTGATTGTTCCCTTTCCAGTAATCCTTCCTCCCTTTTAATTTCCTCCAAAAGCAACATATCCTCCATTGAACTTTTCAAAGTCCTGAAGGCATGACATGTTGCCTGTCATGTGCCTGGAGCAGCCACTATCTACATGCCAACTGTTCTCATCTTCTTTTGTTGGCTGAACCTGCACATTAACATAGGAGTTTAGTTTCTGATGGGAACCCAAGCCAAAGTTGACTTGGGTTTGCCCATATCATCGAAGTAACTCACCTTCCTTTGTACAAGTTTTGAAAAATCAGTGGGGATAGGTGGTTGAGTTACTTGAACCTTTGGTTGCCACATTTTCTTGAAAGATTTGTCTTTATGAATAATATTGGTGTTAACAACTTTTGATTTAGCAATTTGAGTAGGTACTGGTTTGACATGTCGTTGTTTCTTATTGTTAATAGGAGCCTTAGTGACAAAGTTACCTTGAGCAGTATTAACACGATTAGGTTTCATACGGTTAGTTTTCACAGTATTAACACGAGCAGTATTAACCTTAGCCGTAGAAACTACTTTTTGTCTAGCAGTACTAACTCTATTGTTGAAGTTTTTGTTCCTGTTTGTACCAATGTGATTTTCTGAAGATGATTGTTTGACAAAGTTGGTTTTAGAGACAACCCTTCCCTTGTAGCCCACCCCATGATGTGGTTTTTGAGTCACTTGTACTTGGTTTTGTGGATTGTGATAACAAATCTTTGCATAGTGATTTAGCTTACCACAAATAAAACATCCCTTTCTAGTTTGTTGTACAACCTGACCCTTTTGGATTTTGACTTGGTTCATGTTTCTTTGATTTCCTCGTTTCCCTGGGTGTTTGTTGTTTTCCTTAGGGGTTTGCTTAGTTTTGCTTTCTGAAGGTGTTTTTGCAATCTTAGTGGGGTTATTAGGGGGCAGAGACACTAAACTTTGTGAAGAAGGTAAAGTTATTCCTTCTATTGTGAGTAAATGATTTTCCAGTGGAATGTCCTTGTTCTTCACAATATGGACTTTACTTTCTTCAACTAAGTCCTCTATTAGAACTTCATCGTAGTTGATTGGATCAACATTGAATGATTCCTTTGGAGGTGTCTGGGAGATTGGGATTCTAGGTTCATCTAAAGATGGTGGGATATAGTTTTGGTTAAATGGAGGGGCAACTTCTTTGTATCCTAGGCCAGCCTTAACCTTACTATGAATTTGTTTTTGGCAAAGGTCGGTTACAGATTTAGAGGCAAATTCTAGCTTCCCTACATCTAACTCAATTTTAGTGTGTTCTTGTTCTAACAGTTTAACTTTATCCCTAGCAGCTTTGAGTTTTAGAAGTAAGTCCTCTTGTTGCCATTCAAGTAGATTTATCTTTTCTTGATAGCTTTGTTCATTTACTTTGTGGGACTTAATCTGGTTTTCTAAGTTATCAATTACTCTAAGAGCTGACCTTCTTTGTTCTTCTAAGTCTCTAATGGAGTCATTCATTAGTTGATTATGATCTTTGTACTTAGTGATTATATTTTTACATTCAGGAGTACAAAGTTTGTTGGTTACCTCGGCCTTTAGTGATGCGGAAGTTGGAGTTGATGAGTCAATAGCCATTAGTGCATCCTCGTTTGGTGTTCCTTGATCATCATCTGTCCAGTCATATCCCAGTATGTTGTTGTTGAGTGCAGGAATGCCAACGTCAACATAATCCAGCTCAGTAGAAAATGCATCATCCGTAGCAACTAGGTCTTCGAAGATGTCCGCATCATCTGTTACTACGGCTATGCATGCATGGTGAATAGTAGCCGCAGTATTTTCTACGTGAATTTGTTCCTCAGAGATTAGTGCTCTATTCTGACTTGTTTCTTCAGCCAAGTCGCTCCAATCAAATCCAAAGATGTCCTGAGACATGAGTGCACTTTGATTTGTCTCTTGAGTGGTTCGTGGATTATTGGTATTGGACTTGTTTGGGCAATCTCTAGCGAAGTGACCTAGTTCACTGCATTCATAACACTTCACTTTGCTCTTGTCGAAGGTGATTCGTTCGTTGTTTCTTGGATTGAATCTCCTTCCTGTTCTATTTAAGAATCTTCTAGCGCGTAGTGCCAACATAGCAGATTGCCACTTAAGATCGATTTCTTCAGAGTCATCTTGATGCATCTGTTTGACCTCTTCAACTGTGAGATTAGCACACTTACATATAAAGGATTCGAATGAAATCTCTTCGCTGATTTCATGTTTGGATCCTCCAGAGGTTGTTGCAAGGGCAGTATTAACATTGGTAATACTGGGATTGTTGGTGGAGATCTTCTCAGCTTCAACTTCAGATTCAAAGACTCTGAGATCGTTGTAGAGATCGTCTAGTTCTAGTGCTTCAAGAGCGTCTCCTTGCCTGTAGATAACTGTATACACAATCCATTCCTTTCCTAGTGCTCGGATAAACTTTCTGTTTATATCATCCTTCTCATATTTGATTCCTGCGCTGAGCATCTCTCCAGTGAGTTTCTTGTATCGATCAAAAGTTTGAGTCATTCGTTCGCCAGGTAAACCATTAAAATTTTCGTACTCTTGTTTGAGAAGAGCCTTCTTGTTCTTTTTGGTATTCTTGGTTCCGCTGAATCTCTTTTCCAGTGCTTCCCATAGCGATTTGGCATCTTCATATTCTTCGAATTGCGATTGATATTCGTTTGGAATTGCAATCATAAGAATACTAAGGGCCTTGATTTCAGTTTGTTTCTCCCTTCTTTCAAGATCACTTACAAGTGCACGAGCATTCACTCCTGGTTCTCCATCAGCTCCTTGGGCAGCAGGTCGTTTGTTACCATTGATGATCACATCCCATACTGTGTAATCGGCCAGTAGGATGTGTTGCTTGATTCGTAGCTTCCATAAGTCGAATTCGTTGCTCTTTAGGATGGGAACTTTTCCTAATGCAATTTCTGTCATCGTGGTTGTAATGATTTTTGCTTGTGAGGATTTGTAACTCGTTGATCTATGGATCTAAAGCACCTCCTGTACTCTGATACCACTTGTCAGGATCGTGTTAGTCTAGATAAACTAACAGGTTTGCTAACGTTGTAGATCAAGATCTATTGAAGAAGTTCAGCAGCGGATGAACACTTCAATATTACGAGTTTATTGAACAATAAAGAATGAATAAGAATTAAACAAAAGTATTGTCAAATTGCAAGCCTCAATTGTATTAACCAGAATAATGTCAATACAACGTGTTTTCTATCTTTCAAGGATCTATCTATTTATAGACCTTGAGGCTCGTTCTAGATAAACTAGAATTCTACATCTATCCTTATCTAAACATTGAATAAGGAAACTTTATCTAATTACAAAAGGAAATCTAATCTAATTATAACTCTATTTAATTAGATTTGATTCTTCTAAGATAAGTCTTTGTCTTCCGTGTATCTTGGCTTGACTTCCTTATCTTGACTCTGACCTTGTCCGTAGTAATCCATCTACCGTAGTAACCTTGTAACATGTTGAACAGCCGCACCAACTTGTCTTTGTGTTCTTCCGTAGTAACTTCATAATCATCAAACTGATTGTTTAAGTTACTTTTGTTTGTTTGTTAGGTTTCATTGTTTATGGTTAAACTATATCAACTAAGTTATAACCCAGCAAAACACAAACTTACTATATTGAGATTCACTTGTAAATCATAATCCTTACTTCAAGTTCACGATCATACTCCTTTTGATGGCTAACAGGTTGAAGATATTGCGAAAAAACTACTAAAATGGGTGAAAGTGGGAGGATATATTTTTTTCAGAGAGCCATGCTCTCTCCGATCTGGAGACCATAAGCAAAATCGGAATCCAGAACAATTTCGCAACCCTAGATTTTACACCACGGTACAAATGTAGTTCAAAATAAAATACATAAAACTTCATAAGAATGTATCATATTTTTATTGAAAAATATCATAAACAAATAGTTTGTAGTTTTCGTAAGTAGAAAATGTTGAAATTGGAATAAATTGCATGTCTCACAAAAACTAAATCGGTAACTCTTTAACGGGTTTCTTCTTGATTATGGCTGTTTAGGTTTTTAGGGAATGTCACATTTCCGATGCATCTGGGAAATCCTCTGAACTTTCTCTTGTCAGGTCTAAATGCATTAGACCTAATGAAGAAAACAAGAACGATCAATATCAGGTACATATTTGATTGTTTGTTATGGTTTATTCTCTTGTTCTTCTCTAGTGTACGCTCATGTTGGTTTTCATTGATAGATATGTTGGATATGGAAAAAAGTGAATTCAGAGGACGGTAAGGGATTCCAACAATTGTTGGATAATGGTTTGTATACCAGTAGTGGCATACTACGATATGAACGCATATTTTTACAAGGTTTTCTGAGCATTGGGGGACTAGGTATGCATGCAAAATTGATGTTGATAAAAATTTAGTTACTTTATCTTTCCGCTATCTCTAACTATGGCGCGTGACATCTTTTACCGGGCTAGGACAACTGTCCATGGAAAGACCTGAGTATTTGGTTCTACAATTTTTAAAAAGTTTTGTCGGTTTAGTTAAGGCCTTATGTATATTCCTAATATATCATCATTAATACAATCTAACCATATTGCGTGAAGTGCTACTTGTTTTCTGATTTTTTGACAAAAAAATCGTTGTTGTGAGTAACATTGTGTTGTAAGCAGAGACTACCAAAGAACTAGTGTCAAAGTTGGATCTGAAGGCAGGACAGAGAGTTTTAGATGTTGGTTGCGGGATTGGGGGAAGCACCTTCTATATGGCTGACAACTTTGATGTTAATGTTGTTGGCATCGATCTTTCTGTAAATATGATATCTTTTGCTCTTGAACGAGCAATTGAGCATAAATGTTTAGTTGAATTTGAGGTTGCTGATTGTACCAAGAAATCATATTCAGAAAATACATTTGATGTCATCTACAGCCGTGAGACTATCCTCCATATTCAAGTAAGATTTTGCTCGATATACATTTGACTGCAACATGTGAAGGGGTTTTTGAAGGTTAAAAATTATAGGTATCATAGTTAACTTAAGGCACCTATGATGCTTAATTCTTTTAGTTACTTATGCCTAACATTATATGTATCTGATCATTAAAACCTCAAACAACAAGCCTATCGCTACACCTGATCTGTTTACTTACTCTTATGCCGCTAACGCGAATCTAATTCTAATTATCAAGTATCACATAATCACTTTCAAAGCACATATCTAAAGCACTCCCACCCCTTATATAAGTCAATTTTCATTGCTACCGCTTTTCTCTTATTCTTTTCCGTTGCACTTCTAGGATAAACCGACATTATTCCAAACCTTCTACAAGTGGTTAAAACCAGGTGGAAAAGTTCTCGTTAGTGATTATTTCCGAAAAGCTGGAACACCATCGGCGGATTTTGTAAAATACATTAAGAAACGAAGATATGTTATCGATGATGTTGAAACTTATGGCCAGGTTAGTTCCGACATTATGGTTCATATGACCATCTTTCATAAGATATTTCATATCTATTTATCATTTTTCGTGTATTTTCCAGATAATTAAAGATGCTGGCTTCGAAGAGGTGATAATAGAGGATCGCACTGAACAGGTTCTTGTAAACTCTAACCTCCATATTTTGGGTACTAGCTAGTGAGTCTCGTTTTTACAACCTATAAGTTTTAACTTTTCTTTTAGTTCAAGGATGTCCTTGAGAGGGATATGACCAAACTCGAGAAGGAAAAGGAAGAGCTTATCGGAGACTTTTGTGAAGTAAGGGCAGTTATACATTAATTAGAACATGCTTATAAATTATTATTATTGTTTTTTATAAAAGGCATGTTGAATGTGAATTTGTTTTTAATGTTTTATTTTGAAAATGATATATGTAGGAAGATTATAGAGATTTTGTTCGCGGTTGGAAGGCAAAGCAGACAAGGACATGTTCCGGGGAACAGAGATGGGGCGTGTTTTTTGCTAAAAAGAAATAATCACCTCATCGATATTTTGTAATTCGGATTTCTTTTTTTTAAGTTGAACACATTGCAAAATAAAAAGGTTGACGATTGTTTTGTCAAGAAATACTTACATTTTCATTGTTGTTTGGTCAAGAAACTTTAATGGATCATGCCATCATCAACTAATTAAGTGTTTGTACATACAAATATGTGAGTTGTTATATAAGTAATTCACCCCCTTCTCTTTAAATTAAAATAAAAAAATAACTTTCCAACACGTTTAAGCTTGAACAAAGATATGAAGCGAGCAGAGGTAGCAATAATCGCCACACCCGCAATGGGCAGCCTTGTTCCGGCGTTGGAGTTTGCAAATCACTTAATCAACCACCATTCTGGTTGTATTTCAGTTACAGTACTTGCTATATCCATTCCTCAGTTTCCACTTGTCGATGACTACACTCAATCTCACACTTCCACACAACATATCCGATTCATCCAACTCCAGCCACAAGAATCAGCGGCATCCAATCAATGCAATTCCTTCATCGCGTTCATGTCTCCATACATAGAAAACCACAAAATTTTAATCAAACAAACACTCAAAAATCTCACAGCTTCAGTTTCTGAGTCGGACCCAGTGCCACTCAAAAATCTCACAGCTTCAGTTTCTGAGTCAGGCCCAGTGTCGACATGTTTTGCACTTCGATGATTGACGTCGCCAATGATCTTAAGATTCCAAGTTACCTGTTTTTCGCTTCTCCTGGGGCTTGTCTTTGCTTGGTACTTCACCTCACAACCTTACTCGTCAACTGAGTTAACAGTCCCAAGCTTCGCCCACTCGGTTCCCTCAAACGCTTTTCTTTTATATGGTGCAAGTAAAACAGAACTCTCTATGTTTGTACGTCACACGCTTAGGTACAAAGAGACCAAGGGTTTTGTCATCAATACATTCCAAGAGCTCGAACCATATGCACTTAACTCTTTATATTCTAATTATAATTTACCACCTCTTTTCTCGGTTGGGCCAGTAATTGATCATGTTGGACCAGCAAAGTGGCATTCAAACTGTTCCAGACATGAAAAAATGGTCCAGTGCCCAGTGGCTAGACCAGCAACCTTCATTCTCAGTAGTTTTCCTATGTTTTGGTAGCATGGGAGTTTAAATTGTGCACTCAAGTGAGAGAAATAGCAACAGGTTTGGAGAGAACCGGTTACCGGTTTTTGTGGGTATTACTTGAACCACCCAAGGAGAAGGTGAAGCTTGAGCTTCCAACGGACTATGAACATCTTGATGACACTTTGTTTCCAGATAGTTTCATTGATCGAACAGCCCATATTGGATTGGTATGCGGGTGGGTCTCACAAGTGAGTGTGTTGACCCACAGAGCTATTGGTGCTTTTGTGTCACCTTGTGGATGGAACTCAATCTTCGAGAGCATATCTCACGGTGTACCGACTGTTGCATGGCCTTTGTACTCGGAGCAACATTTGAATGCGTTTGAGATGGTAAAAGAGCGTGGATTGAGTATGGAGATAAGGTTTAAAGGTAAAGATAACGTCATTGATCTAGTGTTTGCCGAGGATGTGGAACGAGCTGTAACAGAGTTGATGGAAGGTAATGACGGTGAAATGAGGAAAAAGGTCAAAGAAATGAGTGAGAAGAGCAAGAAGGGTTTAATGAAAAATGGGTCATATAAATTGCAGCAGCAGCAGCAGCTTAAGGTAGTATTGAATAAACTGCCTATAATCTCATATATTAGTTTCCGTTTCAGGCGAAAGCGAAACAGTATAATAAAACTTATATCTACTTATGCAAAAAAAAAACATAAAAATTTTGTAAATTTTCTGAATTCAACATATTTGAAATGTTATATAGTTTAGAAACTCGGCTTGATTGTATACTTTTTAACGCGGTAGGGGTAGATTCTTCAAACATGCTGTCAAATTAGTTGTACTGAAGTAATATGTTGATTAACGATTAATTTAAAAACAAAAAATTAACTCTTATTTGATCAACAATCTTATTTCTCAAGTTCAATTTAAAGCCTCGGATAGGGTTTGCGGAGGCCAGTTTCAAGCTGTTGTAGTGTGAGGATCGATTCACTTAATTGCTTAATTGAATTGAAGATTTAGATCTAAACAAATATAATTGTGTTGCAGCGGATAAACACAAATTATATGAAACAAGGTTATGATTAATATGTTATATGAAACAATAAACTTGATGAACAAATAACAAATTAACCAACAAAGCCTCAATTGAATTGTATTGATTTCTGAGAAATTACAGAGTGTTTTCACATACATTCAACGTTACGAACACAATTCACAAAGGAGCTAATTTATAGTCCTTGAGGCTACTTAGCTAAGATCTAGTAAAGATTACAATCGATTAAACCTATACATAAATCTATAGCCCATGCTCTGCAAATAGTTTAATCTCTAATCAAACTATGCTACCAACTAGTCACCAACTATCTGATTCATCACGTGTAAAGTGCTTTAGTTGTTGACGATGTTCAGTAGTTGAGGATCTTCATCAGTTGTCGCCGTTGATGATTACCCGCCTCTACCGATTAGTTGGAGAAGATGAGTTTCTACTGATCAGTATGTAGCTACTGATCAGTTTTCTCTATGCAGACTATCTACTGATCAGTTCTATACCTTCCAGATACTGATCAGTACGTGGGTACAAAAGAGTTTGTTTTACTACTGATCAGCAGACATAAGTCTTTCTACTGATCAGTAGCAAAACATACTTAGAGTATATTTTGACCCAACAATCTCCCCCTTAGTGATAGCATATCCATGCTTATCACTATATCAAAAATTTAAAAAATTTCATCAAAAAGGAGTGGCTTACTTGGGATTCTTCCTTGAGAGATCATATTTTTCTTTGATTTGCTTGTTGATCTTCCACACAAGTTCAACAGCTCTTGAAGAGGAAGGAGAGGCATTCATCTTTCTCTTCATTAATATGCACATCATCTCAGGATCATGGTCATATTTCCTTTCGATGAGATAGTACTCTGAAATACCATCTTTTCTATTGATTCTGTATATGCCATTCCTATCAAATAATGTCCATGAGACCACATCAGTGAATCTTCTTATTCTTTCAGGCATGGAGTCTGGTTCAAAGCAGATGGTGAGCAGGTCAAGAACGAGATGATGAAGATCGTATACTCCTTGTGCTCTTTTCCCATATTTCTTCTTGCCTACAGCAAACATGTGACATTCGCGAATTTCTAGGTATATTTCTATCGACTCGTATTCGTTTTATTTATTTATGTTTATGTTTTGACCCTATTGTATTCCTATTATGTTTTATCGTATTCGTATTTTATGAGTATCGTATTCGTATTTTCCGTATTTTATGAGTATCGTATTTGTATTTTATGTGATTCGAATCTTTATGTCGGGAACGTATAGTCTTAAGTGCCTTTAGTATAAGTCTAGTATGCTCTTATGATAAGTTTAGGGAAATTATGCCTTAATTATACGATTAAGATTAACGTTTAAAAAGTATTACAATTTTAGTCCTTTTCAGAAATTTATTACGAAACTAGTCCTATGGGTTTTTATTACAAAAATCGTCCCTACCAACCTTTTTGTCTTATCTATACCAGATTTTGTCTTATTCACCTCCCTATTTTCACCTACACTCTCTCTCTCTCTAGAAATAACACACACAAACCCTCTCCCTTCTCTCTAAATTTTCCGGCGATCCGACCGTTGAAATCCAAATCCGAGACTAGATTATTGTTCACCGTTATCATCTTCATCTATCCTCCGATTTTCACCACGATCGGGTAAGTATTTCTCGGTTTTAGTTTTAAACTTTGTTATTTTGATTCAAACCCGAAAACATCACTTTTCACCATCAAAACTCGGATTTTATTGAGGGTTATTGTTCCTAAACATATTCTGGACATAGGGTTTCGATTATGGGTCATTTTGATGCTTAAAAACACTCTGAATCTCATCCCGAATGTAAATTTTCGTAAAAACCCAGTTACGTCACGTAACTGTGTTACGTGCACGTAACTGAGCAAGTAACTGACTTCTGTATCACGTAAGTATCTCCTAATCACGTAATTGGACAATTACGTGACTTATGGTTCACGTAACTAAGGTGTTGATCCCGTAATTGCTTTGTGATTCACGTAAGTAACACTTACGTGACTTGCAAGTCACGTAACAACCTTCATGATCACGTAATTCCTTGTATGATCCGTAACTCTTCACGAAATACTTGCAAGTCACGTAACAAACCCTCTTGGTCACGTAACAAGTTTGTATATCACGTAATTCACCTTCTAGTCCGTAACTCTTCACGTAAGTTGCTTGTAGATCACGTGACACCTTTAGCCCGTAACTCTTGGCACGTAATTAACACTCTTGCACGTAACTTCTTGTTCACGTAATAGCCATGGTCACGTAATACTTCCTTGTCACGTAATTGAGTTACGTGTTGCGTAACTCCTAAGTTACGTGATGCGTAACTAGCTTGCTGAACTTTCCGAAACGTTTATAATCCCGTTAAATCGATGTTCCTGTTGGTCATTTTAAAACCCGTATAAAACGTTAATCGTTAAGGCATACCCCACTAGACTTAGAGATACTTAGACATGTTTATTTACGTGATGTTTAGGGCACTTAGACGTGGAAGCTTGATCGTATCTGATTATTTCCCGACATATCGTGTTTGGATTGCTTTGCTATTCCGTGAGTTATTCGTTGCCCTTTTTTTTTTACCTTTTTTACACTTTTTGGGCATGATTAGCGTTGTATAAATGTATTTTTATGTTATATGTATTATGGTATGTATTATGGATATGAATGCTTTAGATGAGTCTTACCCAAACTTGTACCGCCTTTGTGGTAGTACGAGGCCCCGTATACACACCTGTTAGCTTTTAGCCGCCGGTTTATATATATAGCGCTATATGGGTCTAACAAACCCTCATTTCTAACACGATGGATGATGGATGCGCCCTGTCCGTGTTAGTAATGTTATGACCGATGATTTTCGAGGACAACCTAGCTTAAGACACTAGGTGGGGTTAGTTGCCAGTATTGTTAAGGTTCAGGTGTATCGTATGTTCCTAAAGCTGTTATCTATCCAGTATGTATTATATGATATGATTATGGTATTTTTATGGTATATGTATGAGTATTTTATCAAAAGATTTTGTATACTTCACGTATATTTTGAAACCTCATTTTCAAATGACGTATCTTCAAATCATAACACTTTTGGGTCAAAACATATTAAAACTTTTATACTATTATGTTTTTATTAACTATTGCGAATAATTCACCAACTTTATGTTGACGTCGTATTTTTAACGCTTTTCAGGGATTTGAGGTTACTCTATTTGATGCTATGCTTGCTTGGCTACGTGGATCTTTTGCATGGAATTTATTTTGTTTTATTTAATTCCTTAGTATCCCAAACGCTGTAGCCGTATTTTGATATTTTCGGATGATTGTAATAAGTATTCTATTTCAAACTCTTTAATCTATGTTGATGATGTATGGCTTACTTATGTTTACGTAACCTTTGAATCTCTGATACCGTATACACTGTACACCTCGGTTCCGCCATTTTTGCGGGGTGTGACAAAACATCTCTTCCAGTTTGTCTCTTTGAAGATCACCAAAGAGTCTTTTGTAAGATGAGAAGCTTTCTTCAGACTGGCCAACCCTTTTCACCTTCAAAATGTCTTTTCCCTCTCTTGGCTCATAGTACCAATCAACAATTGGCACATATTTGTTAATTGGCTCAGAGGCTGGAATGGCTCCATAATGCACAAGACTTATCATCTCAGAATAGGTTCTTTTATTTGAAGCTCTGAGCTCATCATCTATATTGACCTTTGATCTCCCTTCAGCCTCCCTCATTGATTGTCCTTCAACATTAGTTTTCTTTCGTTTCAATGGCAGCTCAGGACTTTCATTACCTTCATAATCTTTTGCCTCTATTCTTCTTTTCTTTTCTATCTCTCTTCTAGCAGGCACATCCTTCAGATTCTGAGACACTTTAGATCTGATCTCCCCACTTGTATTCTTTTTGAGGAGACCACTTGGCATTTTAGCTCTCTTTTTATCATCATGAGCCAGCTTCAAGCTTCTTTCAAGCATGAACTGCTCCCCATCCTCCTCAGCTCTCTCCTTTCTTCTCTCTTCTTCATATTTTGTCACCAGGTTGGAAACTCTCATTGATCTTACTGATTTAGGATTTGCTCCTCTGCTTATCAAGTAGTCAACAAATTTCCTTTTGTCATCTTTTAGCTTTTCATCCTTTGTTTTGGCTGGTGACATTTTCTTCTTTTCAAGCTTCTTCTTTTTCTGTTTTTCAGCTTCCTCCCTCATTCTCTGGTCTTCTTCAGCATACTCTTTCTGCATTTGTAGGGCAAGTTCTTCATCTTTCTCAACTTGAGACTTGACTTTTTCAAATTCCTTCTCAAGAAAAGCATCCAGCTCAACCTCCTTCCCTTTCCCAGATACATTAGCCTTTTTAGCTGCATATTGGTCTTGGGGTTCTTTAATTTTCAGAGATTTAGACCCAACCTTTATCTTTTCTTTCTTTTCCTCCTTCCTTTCTTCCTTCCTTTCAACCTTTTTTATCTTCTGAAGCTCTGCCTTGGCTTTTTCCAAATTTTTCTTTGTAAGCATTTCTGGACTGATCATTCTGTTTAGATCTTGAGTAAGAGTGTCCACCATTAGAGGTTCTGGTGCAAACACCTTTGCAAGAGAGGCAGCTTCAATAGATTGATCCTTCTTTGGAGCTTCAGTAGCTGATGGAGGGACATCAGTAGATGCAGAAGCAGCATCAGCTTTCACATTTTCATCAGTAGGCTTCTCCCCCTCAGCTTTCTCAAAGACAACCATCTTCCAATTTTCCTCCTTTTCAATAGTTGAAGGTTGAGAAGGAGTTTCAGTAGTTGGGGAATCAGCAGCTAGAGCATCAGCAGCTGGAACTTCAGTAGCTGAAACATCAACAACTGGAGCTTCAGTAGATAGCGTTTCTATTGAAGTCTCATCAGCTTTCTCCATATCATCAGTAGCTACTGTAGACCCATCACCTTTTATATTATCCTCCTTAACAACCTTCATTACATTCTCAGCTTCCTCCACCACTACCTTCTCAAGTATCTCCTTTTCAGGAACAGCAAACTCCATCTCCCCCTTAGTGGTTGCATCCTCTGCATGGACACCACTATCATCAACAGTCTCAGCTAGTCGTGTCGAAAAAAACCGAAACCGAAACCGAAACCGAAAAAAAACCGAAACCGAAACCGGTCCAAACCGGGTTTGACCAAAACCGGTTCGGGTTTGACCAAACCCGCCGGTTTGGAACCGGTTCGAGTCTACAAAAACAAATCGGGTTGAGAGCGGGTTGAGATGGAACCGGTTCGGGAACCGGGTTGGCCAAACCGGTTTGAACCCGGTTTGAAAACTAGCCGTTATTTTCGCAAAAAAACATGTTTTTGACCGTTTTTTGATGCTTTTTTGCCCGTTTTTTTTACATTTTTTTTACCATTTTGCCATTCCAAATTTACTATAAGTATGTGGTAGAGTTTGGGATTAAACACACACTTCTAACTCTCTCAAAACACTCTCAAAGCTCAAAAAACGCAAAAAATACCTTCGAAAAATTCTCAAAAAATCACCAACAATCAAATGGAAACTCAAAGCTCTACCGCTTCAACCGGTTGTGGTTCGTCAAGTGAAAGAACGATCGTAGAGGTTATCCCAACAACCCGAAACCAAAATGTTTGGCAACATTACCGGATGGTGCTTTTGTCCGATGGCGCATTGTAATCATTGCGGCCTTTTTTTGAAACATAATTCTAACACGACGTTGAAGAATCATGTCGAAAAGCATTGCAAAGTTCTCCATAGAGCACAACCGGAATCGGGTCAAGCATCGATGGGTCAAGACGGGAGTATTTTTGTTTATTCGGTGGAGAGGATGCGTGAAGAGTTTGCGAGTTTTGTGATTCAATCCGCCTTGCCATTCAATCACTTCGACAACCCGAGGTTCACTAGGGTGGTTCAAAAGTGCCTCCAACCGCGATATACTCATGTAAGTCGTAATACTCTTCGTAAGGATTGCTTAAAAATTTGGAAAAAAGCTAAAACAATGATATTAAAAGGTTTTGAAAATCTAAATGCAAATGTAAACTTAACAACCGACGTTTGGTCGGCTCCTCATGGTTTGCCCGATTCATACCTTTGCGTTACCGCACATTGGTGTGATCTCGAATCGTGGCAAATGATGAAGAGGGTTATTGCTTTTGACCAATTTCCTTATCCTCACTCGGGTCATAACTTATTTCACATGTTAATGCATGTTTTACAAAGATATAATTTGGAAGAAAAAGTGTTTTCAATTGCATTTGATAATGCAAGTAATAATACAAACGCGGTGGGTAAACTAAAGCTAAAATACAAACCACCAATGGACGGTGACTTTTATCATGGTCGATGTGTTGCACACATTATTAATTTGGTTGTGCAAGCCGGACTAGAAGTCACCGAAGTAAAAGACGCCATAAGTGCTTATAGAACCATGTTGCACGATATATTTTCAAACCGCAAAAGTAGATACAAGGCATATATGAAACTTTGTAAGGAAACGAATTCCGTCTTTTTGGCACCTAATTGGGATGTTCCTACAAGATGGAATTCGACCTACAATATGCTTATTTGCGGTTTAAGGCAACAAGCTAGTTTAAGGGAATTTCATAACGACTTAGTGGTAGCGCATCGGGGTATTGTAGAATTTCCTAGTGATAATTGGCAAATTATTCGTAAAATAAGTGAATTGCTAAAAGTTTTTAAAACCGCAACAACTTTGTTTTCGGGTGTTTATTATCCCACGAGTCATTTAGTCCTTAAACAACTAACTTTTATGGCTACAAAGTTAGACGATTATGAACATAGAGGGAGTTTGTATAAGTTAATGGTAGCCCCGATGAAAGAAAAAATGAGAAAATATTTTTCTAAAATGTCACCTTTAATTACCGTTTCCGCCGCACTAAACCCGACTTTGAACAAAATTGGGGTGGAATACAATATAAGAATAATCTATGAAAAATTGAATCTCACCAACAACCAAACTCAAGCTTTTGCCGATAAAGCCATAGTAGATTTTGATAATTATTTTTAAGGGTTATTTGGTGTTTATTTTAACAAGTTTAGAACATCAAATGAGGGTGAATCAAGTTCTTCTATGAACGAAACCTATGAAAACTATACTAGCGCGAACCCGGAAATTGACATGTATAACCAATTAAGACGAGAAACCGCAAAACGTGCTAGGGGGAGGGGGGTGACCAAACTAATACCGAATACGGGAGGTATACGGGAACGGATTTTTTAGCCGCTATGGGGGTTGAAGAATTCACAAACTTTGAGGTTTTGGCTTGGTGGAGAGCACGGGAAGCTCAATATCCCGTTCTAGCCGCCATGGCCAAAGATGTACTAACCTCCCAAGCTTCTTCGGTAGCTTCGGAATCCGCTTTTTCTCTTAGTGGCAGGGTATTATCTTTACGAAGAACAAGACTCACACCGACGGCATTGGAGATGTGCATTTGCTTGAAGGATTACTTAGACGCGGCCCAACGTACACAAGACCACCAAAATCTTGAAGGTGAACTAGATTATGAAGGCGAAGTACTCGATATCGAGGTGGAAGAAGGAGTTGCAATATCACTTTCCGATGAAGAAATCGCTTTGGATGAAGCTAACCGAGCATATAGCTCCGAAGAAGAAGTTCCCGTTCAAGATGAATTTATTCAAGTAGACAAAGAATGAGAATGAAGAAATATGAAGATTGGACGAAGACGAAGACGAAGACGAAGACGACTTTCCAATGTTATTACTTATTAGTACTTTTTCCGCTTTGTTTAATAATTGTCGAATTATGAAACTTTGAAACCGATGTCGAATTATGAAACTTTTTCCGCTTTGTTTCTAGTTTTTCCGCTTTGTTCAATAATACAAAGTTGTTTTAGTAGAATACGATGTTTAAGCTGTTTTTCCCGTGTGACGGGCGTCACAAGCAAGGGACGAGCTTCCCGCCTAAATTTGACGGGCGTCACAAGCAGGGGACGGGCGTTCCAGTTGTGTGGTTATTTGACAAATTTTTTGTGATGGGCGTTCCAAAAGGGGGACGGGCGTCCCTACTAACCGGTTTGAAACCGGTTTTCAACCCGAACCGGTTTCAACCCGATACGAACCGGTTTCCATAGGGTCGAGTTTTTGAAACCTCAAACCCGATCGAACCCGAACCGGTTTCAACCCGAACCGGTTTGGTATGTTTGACCAGAACCCGGTTCGGTTTCAAACCCGAAATTGACACGACTAGTCTCAGCCTCCTCTGGTACCACCATATTCCCAGTCTCTTCTCTCTCTTCAACATTGATAGCCATGTTCACTGATTTGACTCTTTTGAGAACTTTTCCAGCCTTAGCTCTTCTTTGTAGGGATATGTGAGAGAGTTTGACTTTTCTAGCAAGCTTGGCCATCTGCCTCTTCAACATTTTTATAGTTTGACCTTGCTTGATCACTTTCTCCTCCAAAATGGTACGTTTATCCGTCAATTCAAGGATTTTAACACTGTTCTGCCCGCTCTCCCATTGAGTACCAATGGGAGGTAGATCTTGGAACTCAGGAACAGTATCAAGCCTAGCTTGACCAGCTGAACCCCTCATGGTTTCTTGGCACCATGTACCTTCACATGAAGGATCAAAAGATCCTCCATATATGGAAGTTGTCGTGGTCTGGGTCTTAAAGCCTTTCACACTGGCCTGTGTCACACTAGGTGTGACAACAGTAGTGTGAGCCCTTTCCACATGGTCATGCATCATCTTAGTGACCACCTCTGTGAGGGAGGGTGAGGCCTCAGGTGTACCCTTAGTGACTGAAAGAGATTTGGAAATATCAAGGATTTGAGAATCATCTTCATCATCTTCTTCATCATTCGCAGTAAATAGAGATGTGAATTTAAAGGTCTTAGGGGTTTGGGTTTCAGTAACAAGAGTTGCAGGACCCTCTTGAGACTGTGAATGCAGCTCTGCATTAGACATGGTCACTAGCATGTCCTTTTGGTTTGATGTGCCAGCTTCAAAAGCTGGTGTACTTGATCCTGGTACAACAGGTGTTTCAGCAAGTGGAGCTTCAGTTTGATCAAGAGCTTGATCAACTGGTTCATCAGCTTGAACAGTTGGTTCAACAGCTGGAATAACTGGCTCCTCAGGAGCAACAGTAGGAGGAACAGAAGGTGTGGGAGGTGTGGGTTGGGATACATCTAGGTTTGATGATCCCTCACCTCTAGAAGAAGAAGAAGATACCCCCAAAATGGTTGGAAAGAGTGGGGTATCAGAACCTGTAAAATTTTACCTGGCTTCTTCATCATTGTAAAAAGTTTTGAAGAATGAATGGAAGCCATGTAAATGTTTTCATGTAAAATGAGGTTTTCCACTTCCTTTGAAAAAATTTCTGCCAGAAATCTAGGGTACATTAAAAACTTACCCTTGGCAGTGATATTATTTGTCATCCCCTGAAAAATCATTTTTGAAAAATTGTATACTTGGTCTGTAGCCAAACACGCCATCGCAGTAGCAATAGGCACGTTCAGTTCATTCCAAGTACTGTGTTTAGGGGAGATGCAGGTTTGGATTATGTGGCCAAAAAGTTTCCATTGTTTTGGAAATAATGCTTTTTGAAAAGTTAATCGTGTAGGGGGTTCAGTGTACCCCATACGGCCCATAATCTCAACCAAATTATCTTTAGGAATAGAGATTATACCTGCTTCATCATCAAGCTGTAGATGTGTACGGATGATGGCTTCCGTGATAGGTTTAGTATCAATGACAACATTTATACAAGGAACGCCGTTTTGTTGACCGGTGGTGGCTGACTCCCAAAATTCTCTAATGTGGAGACTTCGAATGGTAGGGTTTACAGTTAAATAGTGCTTTATTTTTGATCGATTTGATGAAACCCCATTGTATCTTTACTTTTCATAAGATAAGCCACCGCGTTATGTTGTTCACAAAATTCGAGATCCATTGATGATTGTTTAAACTTGTTTTTCAGAGCTTAGAAAAGAGGGTTTCTTAGAGAGGGTTTTCTTGAAAATTGTGTCAAAGTGATGAACTTGGCTCGCAGGGGAGGTGCATTTATAGTTTTCTCAAAATGTCGAAAAAGACTAAAATGCCCTTCATCAGTATCACATGGACCACAAACGACAAGAGACTTGATCAGTTATCCTTTCATATTTTAAGTGTTGATCAGTAGGAACCCACATCAGTATGTAGATTTCATGCTGATCAGTAGAGTCAATCATCAGTAGTTCCCTTCGTTCGCTTCATCAGTATAATCTTCTCATACTGATCAGTAAGACAAATCTTTTGTACTGATCAGTATATCGCTCCGTCGTTCGCCAGTAGTCACTTTATGACTTGAATATTTCAGCTGATCAGTAGGAAAGTCTTTGCAACATGACAAAACTTTCTAAGTTGTTTCCACAACTGATCAGTAGAAACATTGAACTTGAATTCCATCAGTAGTTACTAAGTTACAAGTGATCAGTAGTTCCTTTCATCTACTGATCATTAGTAACAAAGTACTTTGGTTTTTTATTTTATTTTTATTTTTATTTTTATTTTTTTTTATTTTTTGTTGGTTTGTATAATACAGTTATAACTAACATATATAATACTATATTTACAAAATTGTTTTTACAGATTTACCAAGCACACATATGTTGATTTTGAAAAGATCATATTCAATTGTCATTTATCATGCCTATTGAGTTCACCAAAAATGTAAATATTCCCACATAAAATGCTTTTGTGAAAATATCTGCAATTTAATTATCAGTGTGAACCTTTTCTACTTGAATAAGTTTCTTTTCATTGCAATCTCTTATAAAGTGAAAACGAATTTCTATGTGCTTGGTTTTGTTGTGTTTGACTGGATTATTTATGATGCAAATGGTACTTCTATTATCAATGAAAATAGGAGTTTTAATAAATGACATACCATAGTCCAGCATTTGGTTTTGTATCCATAGAACTTGAGAACAGCAACTGGCAGCATCAACATACTCAGCTTCAGTTGATGAAGTGGACACATTGGTTTGCTTCTTGCACTGCCATGATACAAGTCTTGACCCAAGAAATTGACATCCCCCAGATGTTGACTTTTTGTCTAAGTTCTCCCCTCCATAGTCACTATTAGTGTAGGCAATAAGCTCAAATGGAGAGTCCTTTGGATACCACAATCCCAAGTTTGGTTTTCCTTTCAAGTATCTAAAGATTCTCTTGACAACAATCAGATGAGAAACCTTAGGATGGCATTGATATCTTGCACAGACACACACACTAAACATGATGTCTGGCCTTGAAGCAGTTAGGTATATCAATGAACCAATCATGGATCTATAGAGATGTTCATAAACTTCTTCACCCAGCAGATCAGCTTCCAAATGTTTATGTGTTTCAAATGGTGTGCTTGCAGCCTTGCTATCCTTGAAACCAAATTTTTCTAAGATATCATTCACATATTTGGATTGGTGAATGAATATCCCAGATGGGATTTGTTTGACTTGAAGACCAAGAAAAAAGTTTAGTTCTCCCATAGAGCTAATTTGAAATTTCTTGTGCATGATCTTCTCAAACTCTTTGCATAGACTATTGTTGGTGGAACCAAATATAATGTCATCTACATAAATTTGCACCAATAAAATATCTTTCTTCACAGTCTTGATGAACAAGGTCTTATCAATAGCTCCTCTTTTGAAATCATTCTCCATTAGGTACATAGAGAGTGTATCATACCAGGCCCTGGAGCTTGATGAAGACCATATAGAGCTTTGTCAAGCCTATATACCAAGTCTGGGTGGTCTGGATCTTCAAAACCATGAGGTTGACACACATACACCTCCTCTTCCAATTATTCCATACAAGAAAGCACTTTTTACATCCATTTGATAGACTGTAAAGCCATTAAAATATGCAAAAGCGAGAAAGATCCTAATTGCCTCCATTCATGCAACAGGAGCAAAGACTTCATCATAGTCAATGCCCTCTTCTTGAGTGTATCCTTGAGCAACTAGTCTGGCTTTGTTCTTGATAAAATGCCTCTTTCATCAGTC
This sequence comes from Senecio squalidus, assembly GCA_910822075.1. Taxonomy (NCBI): domain Eukaryota; kingdom Viridiplantae; phylum Streptophyta; class Magnoliopsida; order Asterales; family Asteraceae; genus Senecio; species Senecio squalidus. The sequence goes on from CAJVGC010000589.1 coordinate 3,607,004, forward strand.
TTGTTCTTGTAGATCCATGTGGTCCCTATTACCCTTTTCCCATTAGGTAGTATAACCAATGTCCACACTTTTTGAAGTCTGAATTGAAGCAGTTCTTCATGCATTGCTTCAACCTAACTTGGTTCCTTTAATGCTTGTGTTACCTTCTTTGGTACTATTTGAGAAATGAAGCACGCAAACAAGCATTTATTCAGGCTTTTGTGAAGTCTTCCCCTTGTTTGAACTGAAGAATTTACATCACTGGGAAGATTATCAAGAGGATGAGCTTGATTGATCCTTTGAGGTGGATGAATGTCTTCAACAATGGTTGATACCAGATTGGTGTCATTGGTTTCTGGAAGATCCCCCTCATTGTCAGATGGCAATGATTCATCGTAGACAGCTTCTCCTTCACCATTTGGATTCATCTCTTCAGCATCTTGACCTTCATCCTCTCGAGTTGATTAAACTTCAATTCCTTCTTGATCATTTACAACTGTTTGATTTTGAACAACACTAGGAGGATCCGCAGTATAGATTGGGAAATACACAAACTCCTCCTTTTCTTTTTCTTGGTGCTGATCAGTAGAAACTTTAGATTGCAGCTGATCGGTAGTTTCACCTGGTTGATATTGATCAGTGGGAACTTGGGAACTTGAAGTTTCTACTGAAGTTTCTCCTGATCCTGCAGCAGATTTGGCTACAAAATGATATCATAAGGATTTTGTTAGTTCATCAATATCAAATAGCCAATCAGGACCACTACCATTCTTATTCAAGGTTTTCTCATTGAAAGTAATATTGGCACTCTCTTCTACAATTTTAGACTTAATGTTGTAAACTCTAAATGTCTTACTTTGAGATGAATAACCTACAAAGAACCCTTCCATTATTTTACTATCAAATTTGCCTAAATGTTCTATAGTATTTAAAATTGTACAAGGACACTCAAATGGTTTTAAGAAGCTTATGAGTGGCTTTCTCTTGCGAAAGAGCTCATATGGGGTCTTAGTACATGATTTAACAATTGACACTCTGTTTTGAACATAACAGGCAGTATTGACAGCCTCTGCCCAGAAAGTGATGGGTAGCTTAGCATCTGCTAACATTGAACGTGCAGCTTCTATGAGAGTCCTATTTCTCCTCTCAGCAGCACCATTTTGTTGAGGAGTCCTAGGGGCACTAAATTGTCTTTCTATGCCTTTATTCTCACAAAACACATTCATGTCATGATTCTTAAATTCTGTCCCATTGTCACATCTTATGGTTTTTACTTTTTGGTTTGTGTGTGTTTTCTATCCTAACTAGAAATGATCTAAGAATTTCTCCTGTTCCATCCTTAGAGTTAAGAAAGAAAACCCAAGTAAAACGTGAAAAGTCATCGGTAATAACCAAGAAATATGACTTATTTCCCATGCTTTGGATATGGGTTGGGCCAAACAAATCCATATGCAACAATTGTAAAATAGAATCATTTTGAATTGACTTCTTTAGACTTATGTGACACTTTGTGCTGCTTGCCTTTCAGACAAGAGACACAATGATCAAAACATGAAAATTCTTTTTGTGGTAGACCTCTTACAAGATCATTTTTAAAAATTTTGTTCATGTTTTTAAAATTCATGTGACACATTCTTCTATGCCACAGAGAAGACTCATCTAAAGATGCTTTTGAAATAAAGCAGTGTTCTTTTTCCATTGTTGCATTGGCCATATCCAAACAGTATACGTTCTCTTTCCTTGGAGTTCTCAAAATGATCATGCTTTCATCAATTTTGAACTTAGGATCAAGAACGATACATTCTTTTGTAGTAAAAAGCACAAGGTTCTTATTGTCACATACCTGAGATTCACTTACCAGGTTGTATTTCAGTTCCTTGACATAAAGAACATTGTCAAAGGTCATCTTACCACATGTAACAGTACCTTTACCCGTGATTCTTCCCCCTCTAGGATTTCCCCCAAAATCAACATACCCTCCATCATAATCAACGAAATTTTGAAGGAAGACTCTGTTGCCAGTCATGTGCCTTGAGCAGCCACTATCAACATGCCATAATTTCCATAATCCTCCTTTCTCTAATGTTGGCTTGCTCTGCACATGAAAATGGGTTAATTCCTTTTAGGAACCCAAGCCATGGTTGTCTTGGGTTGACCTTTTGCATCATGATAATCAAATCGTTTTAAATATAATGATGATGCATTTGGAGTTGTGAATTTAACATTGTCACTGGTACATGTGGAATTATCAGTAGTTTGGATGGCATTTTTTTTTGTACTGACCACTCTGTACACTTTCTTGGTACTAACGGCAGTTTTTCTTTTGTTACTACTGACGACAATTTTTCTTTTGTTACTACTGACATCAGTAGTTTCTTTTGTTTTTCCCTTAACATTGTTTCTACTGATATCAGTAGGAACCTTTGCTTTGGCATTTTTTCTACTGTTGTCAGTAGTAATTTTTCCCTTTGCAACGTTTCTACTGTTATCAGTAGGAACTTTGTTCAAAGTTCCCATCCCATTTTTATTGAACACTTGATTGAAATAACAATTTTTTGCGATGTGTCCAAATTTTCTACAGATGTAACAACATCTGTTTTCCGATTTAATGAAATTGGGATTTCTTTGTGCCATTAGGTTGTTCCAGTTTCTTTGATTTCCACGTTGTGGAGTTTTAGCACAATTAAAAGAACAACCTTTGATTTGATTCTACACATTTGGTTTTTCATACGACAAAGATTTTTGTGCAACTTTGATGGACACAGGTTTTGATTTTTTTGAAATCTTTGAAGTTGATGCTTCATTTTTCACAATGGTTTTGGCCTTTGACTTTACAATCTCTTAAACTTGTTTAATGGTTTTCACATGTGCAACGGGTTTTTCCTTTTTAGTTTCATTCTTTTCAAATAATTTGGGGAACAAATCTCTAACATCTGTTTCACAGTTTGAATCATTTGACATTTCAGCTTTTGAATTTATAGGGTCAGGATTTAAGATTTTCAAATCAATATCCTCCTTTTGAATATTGTATTCTGGAGTTGGAGGGATATAGTTTTGGTTAAATGGTGGTGACACACAGTTGTAACCTACTCCATATTTTGATTTTCCATGAACTTGACTTTTCAAAATTTCTTCCATTGTTTTTGAAGACTTCTCGTATTTGGTTATAGAAAGTTTGATTTGGTCACACTCAAGTTTTGTTTCTGCCATTTTGATTTCAATGGCATCTACCTTTTTTAAAGCAGTGTCTCTTTCCCATTTCAAAAATTCAATTTTTTCTTCGTATTTTTGTTCATTTTATTGATAGGCCTTAACTTGGTTTTCAGAGTTTATGATTATATGTCTGTATTCGTTCCTACTTTGGTTGGCAATTTTTAACTCATCACACACCGTTTGGTTGTGATCTCTGTACTCTTTAAGTTGTTTTATGCAAGCTTGAGTACATAGTTTAGATAAAACCTTAGAAGGAACATAATCATTGACATTAGCCATCAAGGCTTGATTTGTTATGGCTTCACTTTCTTCAAAGCTCCAATCATAGCATCCTTCTTCTTGAGTTGTTGTTGCAAGGCCTGTGGAAGTAGGCTTTTCTTGGCTACTTTGATTTCGGTGAAAGCTTCCTTGTCTGCTTTCATTGTGGGGGTTTTGTGCACGTTTCTGGTGGCTATCTTTGTTGGGGCATTCCCTAGCAAAGTGACCAGGTTCTTGACATTCAAAGCATTTCACCTTGCTTTTATCAAAGCCAGTGTTATCATTTCTTTTCAAGGCAAAGTTTCTTTTTCCACTATGTTGTATGAATCTTCTCGTTCTAACACTTAGCATGGTCATCTGCCATTTAAGATCCATCTCTTCCGAATCATCAGCATTTAGTTGTTCCAGGTCATCTATGATCAACCCTGAATTCAAATGACTAGCATAGAACGCTTCTCTTGCTATGTCATCAGGATTTTCATGTTGTGAACCTCTTGAAGAACTACTCCCACCAGCTACAAATCCTTGTTCACAAGGAGATGCATTTACTTCTGTTGCTTTTGTAGAGACAAAAGCAATGTTTTGTGGAGTGCTGCTTGTATGTGGCTTCTTTTATTCAACTTCTCCCTCAAACACCCTCAGCTCGTTGAACACGTCATCTAGCTCCATTTATTCCAATGCATCACCTTGCCTATAGTTGATGGTGTATGGTATCCATTCTTCTGGTAGTGACCTTAGAAACTTCCTGTTCAGAGTGTCTTTGGAAATAACAATACCCACTATTTCCATTTCGCTTGACACACTGTTGAATCTGTCAAAGATTTGTGTTAGAGCCTCCCCTCTTCCAGCTTTGAAAGCTTCAAACTGCTGGTTTAGGACCTCCTTATAATTTCTCCTCGTGCTTGCATTCCCTCCAAATCTTTTCTCCAGTGCATCCCATAGGGTCTTGGCGTCTGTGAACTTGCAGAACTTGTGTTGATAGTCATTAGGGATGGCTAGCAACAAGCTGCTTAGAGCTTGACTCTCTATGTGTCTCTGCTTCTTTTCTTGGTCTGTTGGTGGAGCAACCTCTGCACTTCCAGTTGTTGTAGTGATGGTCTTGTTACCATTTTGTACCACATCCCACATAAGATAATTGGTTTGAAGCATATATTGGTAGATTTTATTTTTCCACATTCTATAGTTTGACGATGATAGAAGTGGGACTCTATATGCTTGAACACCATCATTCCAGTCTGCCATTTTTATAAAGAGATTTTTTTTTTTTTCAAGATTCAAACACTTATGCTTAACCCTTTTTTTAAATTAGATCTAGAGCACCTGAATGTTATGATACCAATTGTGAGGATCGATTCACTTAATTGCTTAATTGAATTGAAGATTTAGATCTAAACAAATATAATTGTGTTGCAGCGGATAAACACAAATTATATGAAATAAGGTTATGATTAATATGTTATATGAAACAATACACTTGATGAACAAATAACAAATTAATCAACAAAACCTCAATTGAATTGTATTGATTCCTGAGAAATTACAGAGTGTTTTCACATACATTCAACGTTACGAACACAATTCACAAAGGAACTAATTTATAGTCCTTGAGGCTACTTAGCTAAGATCTAGTAAAGATTACAATCGATTAAACCTATACATAAATCTATAGCCCATGCTCTGCAAATAGTTTAATCTCTAATCAAACTATGCTACCAACTAGTCACCAACTATCTGATTCATCACGTGTAAAGTGCTTTAGTTGTTGACGATGTTCAGTAGTTGAGGATCTTCATCAGCTGTCGTCTTTGATGATTACCCGCCTCTACCGATCAGTTGGAGAAGATGAGTTTCTACTGATCAGTATGTAGCTACTGATCAGTTTTCTCTATGTAGACTATCTACTGATCAGTTCTATACCTTCCAGATACTGATTAGTACTTGGGTACAAAAGAGTTTGTTTTACTACTGATCAGCAGACATAAGTCTTTCTACTGATCAGTAGCAAAACATACTTAGAGTATATTTTGACCCAACATGTAGTAATTCAATAGATTGCATATTCAAAACCCAAACTTATGTACCCTTCTCCAGTTGTATTATATAAATTGTGTAGTATTTGAGTTGTATTTAGCCGTGTGCATAACCGATCCGACCTCACTAGGATCGAACCGGGTTTGGACCGCCCGTATGGTTTATGGTCCGGTTTGGTCCATGTATAATCCGGTTAAAGCCGGTCCGACCCGCGAACCGACCAGATATATATATATATATATATATATATATATATATATATATATATATATATATATATATATATATATATATATATATATATATATATATAATGTTTTATATTATTATTATGTAAAGTAATGTGTAAAGTTTAACTCTTGAAAGTCTTTAAATAACTTTTTTTAAAACCATCTCTATGAATTCCGTAATCAATTTTTATTATATTCCCAAATTATCTAACTAATTTATTGAAAACCAACTAAACTAGTGTAATATCCGGGCCGTTGCCCGGATCATTTTGTTAAGAAAAATTCCAAGACATAAGTTGTGTGTCGACAGTGCGTATGTACTATTTATCGTGAAAAAACCCAACTCAAGAACATGTAATCCCGTTTTGTTGAACACGCACGTATTACGGTATATATATATATATATATATATATATATATATATATATATATATATATATATATATATATATATATATATATAGGGGTGAGTTATTGTAAAAAGGTTTTAAAATAAAAAGGATAAGGAGGATTATGGACCACTCATTTAGTCAACAAAAAAGGGATTTGAAAAAGTCAACGCGGTGGCATTTTTGTAATTATTTCGAACTTTCATGCCCTTTTAGTAATTTGCGGAAATCTGTTTTTTTTTTTTTTTTTTTTTTTTTTTTTTTTTTCATTTTCCCAGATTACTAATTTTTTGAATCTCTGTGCATAACTTTTATCGATAACGTGTGCATCGGTTTTATGTGCATCAAAAATTTCTATATAAAAATACGAACATTGTGGATCGGTTTTTATAAAATAACTTGTGCATTAATTTTATGTAAGTTTTTATACAAAAAATTACAAAACATTGTGCGTAAATATTAAATATATATGTGCATAATTACAAAAAGATTGTGCATAAGTTTACAAAATCATTGTGCATAACTTTACAAAACCATTGTGCATAAAAAAAACAGCCTCCTTCCTGGTTCTTAGCCACCCATCGCCACTCCGACAAGCACTGTCAAACACCGTCGCCGAAAATACAGAAACTCAGATCCACTAACTACAGAAACTCAGATCCGGAAATACAGAAACTTGAATGCACTGTAAATATACACAAACATTTAGCATTACACTAAAAGACAAAAATAACAAATCTTCCCATCTTGATGAAATCTAAAAAAAAAAGATCTGATTTATAGTAACAAATCATACCTGCAGCCGGAATCTCAACGGCGAACTCGGTGTAACAAAACACAGACATAAGAGCAGAAGCACCCGAGACAACGAAAGATAGAACAACGGCAGTTTGGTAATAATAATTTTTTCTATAAATCAATTATTTCAATTAAATTATTCCTACTTTTTCAATTTCAATTTGATGTCTTCAAGAACTGAACAATTGTCTTGAATTAAATTATGTAGATGCAATAAAATAATTGTTGTATACGTGTAGAAAATAAACTTAGTTTAGAAGAAAGCTGAGGTGCACGTGGTTGCAATAACCAGAAAAAACAGCCCCAAAATACCCACCACCGTGAACCATCATAAACCACCACAATTCTTGATATAATTGTCAGTGGATCTGTTGAATATGAGCGGTGATTCATCATAGGCGGCTGAACTGGATTTTTTTGAGAACCGGGTTCAGATGTGGAATTAGGAGTGATGAAGACGGTGTAATAGCCGATCTTTCCGAATCCCGGAGGAGGTTTTTCGATCGGCATTTCTGAGGAACGAAGCTCGGAAGCTCGCCGGAAACAGGTGGCGGCAGTGGTGGCTCTCCATAGGGTTAGGGTTTTGATGTAATGAAGATGATGAGAAAAGATAGAAATGGGGTATTTAAGTGTGGTGTTAAAATGACTATTATACCCTTATTGATATAATAATGGAATTTTTTTCCCCTGCCACGTGTCAACACCATATCTCTCCCTATTCTTTTTATTTTTAACTTCTTTTTATTGGATCCTAACTCTATATATATATATATATATATATATATATATATATATATATATATATATATATATATATATATATATATATATATAGGTGGGTTTAAATAGGAACCACTAAATATTTGAGAACCATTAGGAACCACTTTTTAACCTTAAGATCATATTAAATATACACTGGTGAATATCATATGTATACAATGCTTAATTTCATATATAATTTGGTTCCTATGTGTATATATATATATATATGTATATAGTGGAAGGTTCTTGTGAAAAATCATAAATTTGTGAAAAGTCGAGGAACTATTATGGGAATGACATGTGAAAACTTTGGAAAAAGTATTATTTTTTTTATTTTTTTAATAAAAAAAAAATATTTTTAATAAAAAAAATATTTGTAATAAAAAAAATATTTACAAAAAAAGAAAATCAAAATCTTTTTTTTTCGTGGAATTTTTTTTCTTGGTTCGAAAAAAATATGATGCACACCTATGATGAAGTTTTATGTCTGCATCATAGTTCAATATCATAGCTACGTATCATGTCACGTCACCGTCACGTCATTTGTGCATCCTATTTTTTCATCACAGGTGTGCATCATATTTTTTGTGTGCATCATATGACGTGGCTGGTGACGTGACATGCTTACTTGGCATGTTTAAGTACATCTAATGACTTGACATAACTTTTTCGTGTGCATAACATTAAAAGTTATGCACGAAAATGATGACGTAATCGAAAAAATTTCAGAAAAAAAAATTTCAAATTTTTTTTCGAAATTTCTTTTTTTTAATAAAAAAATATAACTTTTTATTTTAAAACAAATAAAAAAATAATTTTTTTTTAAATGTCATTTAATCATCCACCTGTTATTTCCACATTGATATATATATATATAAAAAGTAAATGAAATTGAATAGAAAAGGTTTGCAAGGATTCGATTTACAATCTGCTTGGTCAAAGGGATTTATTTACTATCGGGTTGTCAAGTATATATAATATGTAAACTGGTTAGTCAATGAGCTTTTGCCCTTGACGCCACACTTAGACTTAAGCGGGCTTAATCACGACAAGAGTTTTACATGTTATATATATAAGGGACCAGATTAACCTCGACTAATAGCAGAATTGACCTTACTAAACTTTCATTTCAATTTCCAGACTTTTTTTTTTTTTTTTTTTTTTTTAGCCCATGAATCCAGTAGTTATATGAGTAGTGTTATCCAACGTAGTAATTTAGCCTTCCATATAGGAGGCGATCAAACAAAATATAAATTATAATATAGAAAGTAAATAAGGTAGAGAAACTTACAATTAGAATAGGATGTATTCAGGAACTGGAAATATTATTATGCTTCGCAAATATTACAAGGAAAGTTTAAAACAAAGTAGAACTGGAAAATAAAGTGGTGCCTAAAAACTAAAACCTGAGTCCCCTTTTATAGAGGGTGGAGCTCAAGGCCAAATACAGTATAAATTATTATGGCCGACATCTTTTATTGATTGTGGGCTCTTTAGACAAAATCATTTAGCCTTCACATGGCTACAGTGAGATTTCTTTAGATATTCTCACATGGCTTCTGTCTTTCCTTTCTTATCCTCTGTGTCTTCACTCTTTTTAGTGGTATCTTCCATCTCTTCATTAGTTTTGGACGATTCTCCAATATTTCTTGCCATTTGATACTTCAATTCCATGAATAATTCCGGTATGGACAATTGCATATACTCTTCTTGGTCTTGGGATTCTCCACCAAGGCATTGAAATTGATTATCATCTTCAGAGGAGTCCTTCATTGAAGTGTCTGATTTTGAATATAATTGTTGATATTGAATTAAATCTTTTTGGACCTGGTTGATATATTCCTCCATGAGTTGTTGATGTGTCGGTTTTGTGATTCCACTAGACACTAATTTTGCTTCGATTAAGTGAATTGGAGTAACAGGAGCTAATTCTTTTAATTTTTCCTTTTCCTTTAATTTCTTTTGTTCTTTATATTTTAATAAAGTAGACTGAATATAATCAATAGTGTCTTTTGATGCTAATTCACCAGTTTCCTTATCTACTTTGAGCATGTTTATCCAAAATTTAGTATAAAATGCTCTTTTTAATTGTGGTAATTCTTGATCACCTGATTCAATTTCTGGTTCCCATCTCCATATCCATGGGATTGAAAATTCTGTAAAGAATATTAGAGAAGGAATAATTTGTTGAACACAATTAGCTCTTTTTTCTTCAAATAATTTTGGGCAAATATTTACCCATTCAACATAGTAACTCTGGAATGGCTCTACAAGAATTTGAACTGAGGGACCATATGTTTTCCACCAATTAAAAAACCAATTTGGTAGTCTAGGGTTATAAACCGAAGAGGATACCTTAATAAACCAAGAATGTTTATTATTGGGATTTTGATAAAAAAAAATATTTTGTGGAGGCTATCCACGTAATCCCAGTAATTATAGCTGATTTTTAATTTATTTTCAGTGTTTATAAATTGCTTTTCCCTGAATGGAGATATTCCCCAATCTTCTATAGTAAGAATCCGTTTAATATGAATTTTACTATAAATGTGGAATCTGTAATTTGACCTGTTATCCTCTTTTGTGGTGTGCTTAATTTCACAAGTAGAGGTATCAAGTAGTAATTTTTCATAATATGTTCTGGATTTATAGGTCGGAGCTGTGTAATATTGCGTATCCAGATACCTTGACATTAATTCCCAAGGTGTTTCATTTAGATCAAAATGATAATTTAGAATATCTTGATATTCAAGAATTAAAATTGTCTCCCTATGAGGGGTTTTAATAAAATTATCTGAAGAAGTATCATTATCTTCTTCTTGGATGATTACATCCTTATATGGAGATTTTATTGCTCCTTGTTGATGCATAAATTGCATAAATTGTTGGTATAATTTTTCATTTCCTTGTAATAAAGGAAATTGAGAAGAGTCTTGAATTGCTCCTTGGGATATTTTTACATCCACTAGTCTTCCTCTGCCATGTTGAATTATGGTCTTGCCTCTCCCTCCTCTATTAGAGGGGTTTAATCCTCTTCCTCTTCCTCGAGGAATCATTCCTGCAAAAATTCTCTTGTTAAGAAATCAGGAAGAGAATTGTCTTCCCCTTTCTTAAA